>NQII01008037.1:67114-80216 GCA_002778355.1 Clitarchus hookeri | reverse complement strand
TCCCCCTGCCCTTGCATTCCGGCGCTGCTCCATTCTAACCTCATAATTTCACCCTCATCGGCTCTCACGACCTCGACGTTAAGAGCCGGCAAAATCGTTCAACTCAACTGAGTACAAAGGTCTCGGTGACGATGTGGAAGGATACTATAAGCGCATTGCTGCACTAGATTAAGGTGGTCGCCTACCAGTCGTTTTAACTACGTTTCAGCGTGTTTGAAATACGGGTTTCTTTGCGAAACTATTAAACGTGTCCCCAACATGTTTAACTACNGAACTACGTTTCAGCGTGTTTGAAATACGGGTTTCTTTGCGAAACTATTAAACGTGTCCCCAACATGTTTAACTACGAACAAAAAAAAACCCTGAGAGACGACGGAATGGCACTTTCAAGGTATTACACATGCTTTCGATATTATTTGGGAGCCCCACCCTCCCCCCAACACACATCGTCATGAAAGGCATTTTCGTACTGCTGTACCTTAAGACATACTACCCGGACACGAACGAAGCAACAACATAGGCTGTTCACAGTAATCTGAGCACTTTTGAAGGCACTACTTGAGATCTGCTTGTATGCACAATGTGTATTCTTCCGTTATACGCAAAATTAACGTTGTTATGAGCCTGATCGCTTTATTCATGCGTCAGTCACCTGAAACTGTGGCATTATTAGAATAGTACAAACTTGCTAATCCTTACACTTATGTGTACTTAAAAAAAAAACAGAAAGTAAATGAAATAATTTCAGTTTACGCAAATGTCTGACAGTTTAATTTCAACATTAAGACGTGGAACTACTTNAGAAAGTAAATGAAATAATTTCAGTTTACGCAAATGTCTGACAGTTTAATTTCAACATTAAGACGTGGAACTACTTCCCCACCGTCGTTATCAACATACTGGGCGCATGCCAGTCAGCGTGGCTGTTAAAATATGTTCAGGTAAGGGGCAGTGGATTTTTTGGAAGGTTGGAAGCTCAGTTTACTAACACGCTGGTTCGTTTGCTACTTTTAATTTCAAGAACGCGAAGTAAATGATGGACGACAAACTGGCTATGTTTTTACTGTATTTGAGTTATTTTAATGTAATAAGATTTTTATTGAATAATTTTTAAATGTAATTTTGCTTCTTACTTCTATAAATTTAGTGCTTCCTATTTGTTAATTTCAATACATTTATCTGTTAAATACGATGAGTAAAATTAAACTTAGAATTTGTGTATTTCATTATAAATACACATATTTAACCATTACAGGCTATTAAATCAATATACGTTCATAATCCATGAATATTCGGGTACAAAACGTGTGAAACAGTGTAACTCTGAGAAATATCGGCAAATTCTTCTCTTTCCAGGAGCGTAAATTTGGTTTTGAAGTTCATCTGTTCGGTGTAGCTCGTTCGGAAAACGAGAACGAGTTCTGATTGGCTCTTTCAGCTTTCCGCTCGGCGTTATATGGCGTACATGTTAACCCGACATAACCGAAGAAGACATGACTGGCGAGAGATACATAATCGCCAAACGTACAGTGATGGAGAAGAAGGGAGCCAGGCAATAAACAGTGGACATGTGACAGAAGAGAAGGATCATTTTTGATACATCCAGGATGTCTTTATAGGTTAACAAAAGACTCTGGACAGTCGTGAATTACGACCANCAGGATGTCTTTATAGGTTAACAAAAGACTCTGGACAGTCGTGAATTACGACCACGACAGTCCTGGGCACTGAAACAATCCCTCTTTCGTCCTGAACGGCATCACCTCTCTGTGATGTATGCAAAATTAACACAGTGGATCATGTTTAGCAGGAACGTTTGGCGACAGAAAACACGAGGGACTAATTTCAAAGCGAAATGGAGTCAAGAGATAAAATTTGCAACAAGAGCAATCGTGGAAGACAAAACCCATCCTTTATGTCACGCGTGAATTACAAGACTGCTAAGGAACTGGAAATAATGAACCCCGGAGAAGATTACAATATTCCTCAAGTTCCAGTGATAGCGCGTCATGTTGGGCTTGGACACAACTGAATTCGATTGAAGAACGACAAGTTTCACAAAGCCAATCAATCCTTTGAAAACTGTGTGTGCGAATAGCAGGTGCTAAGAGAAAGAAATAAGAAGCGATATGAGGCGGTACCACGTGTCTCGCTATTTACGAAGTACTTATGCGCGTGATTGGACTGGGACGTTTCGTCCTTCGGGCCGTAAACATTTCGCTGGAGCCATCTGCTACTGAGTGAATGTGTCATTGTTTTGGCTGAAAGGTTTTGTTTGCCCGGCGATCGTGGTGATGAAAATAAAGTCCTCGATTGTTTTACTGAAATAATCTCGCATTATTTCTACGGGTATGTGGGTTACGAGGAAATAATAAACACACAGTTATTTAAATTTTATGGATTGATGATCANCATTATTTCTACGGGTATGTGGGTTACGAGGAAATAATAAACACACAGTTATTTAAATTTTATGGATTGATGATCAAGTTAGAGAGAGCAGAACATGAATAATTAAATTTCTTGCTCTTCAGAGCAGGTTTCCGAAGGTTGGAAATAATTTGTGATGTAGATTGACTGACCTTAACTGTGTTCGGTTATTTTGTAAGAAGGGAATGAAAAAAGTTTTCAAGGAAGNTTGTGATGTAGATTGACTGACCTTAACTGTGTTCGGTTATTTTGTAAGAAGGGAATGAAAAAAGTTTTCAAGGAAGAAGGTGTACGGAAACAAAATAAGTTGAGGTAGAAATAAATGTGAGTTGTTTATTTCCGGAGACCATCACATTGGAAAATAACTGTAACATCATACAAGTATGCCGTACCTTTGTTTGAATTTCTGATATGCATTATAAATATCTGACAAGAGCATCGTGATATAGTATTTAACCTACTACTGTTTAAGTACATGTTACAATTAGTTTAACATTGCTTCACTTTAGAAGAAATTGCAGAAGATATTCTTCACCAGCAGTAATTCCGCAACGAGCACAAAGACGCACGAAAATGACGAATTTCAAGGTCGTAATGTTCAGTGTTATTGTCTCGAAGACAAAATGGACTGTAAACTCGAATTACTTCGGATGCGAAATTAAAATATTGATTGGAAATGAGGCTGCCCGATTGACACTACTCACCGCCATGATACTTCACGAACAACTGACTGCCTCCTCTTGGCGTCCCAGGGTTGCCAAATCTGTGATCCAGCGCTGGATGCAGTTCTGCCAAATGCGAAAACCAGGAGAGGTGGCAGCGCGGGAAATTCAAATATCGAATGTGTCCAGTACGTGGGAGGAAGTCAGTAGACACATCAAATTTGTCCAGTACACACACAGTCAGTCACTAACACACGAAAATGGAGTATTCACATATTTACAGGTCCAAAAATTCAGAGCCCTGCCCACAGCGGGGTCTACGACGCTGCCATAATCAAGATGAATTGAAAGGATGCCGTCTTTCAGACAGGTTAATGATGATGGTGAGTTATTAGCCCGATCTATTGTTTGGACGCCCAAGACGCACTGTGGTGGTTTCCCATTGTCTTCCGCACTGGTTAGAATAGAAGGTCGACATAATACGCAGTCCTGAATACAGTAAGGAAAATTCCCGACATGAATAATTTCCGACCCTGTCGGGAATCAAACCTTGAACCTCTAGTCCATTATAGGGCCTAGCTCAAGAAGGCAATCTTCATCGGATAAATTTATACGTGGGCTATATATAGTCCATTCACGGTTACTCGCAACTTTTCTGAACCCCTACTTAGGTTATACTTTGAGGATATTCCTCCACCTCGTGCAAAGAAAGGTTAAACACATCTATAAAATTATACCAAAGGAACAAAGAACCGAATTCGTGTGCACACGCAATATGTAAAACACAGATAAAATTGATTTTTGTCATAAAATGGATTTAGTTTTTGTAATATTCCTACAGTCAGTGTAACAAGGCAAGTAATCCGTAAAGCAGGTGCTTCAGTAACGTCGCGCTGAAAAAAAAATCGCGTTGGCCAACCAAATTATTGCTTTGTTTATGGCCAAACAAATATATAGAGTCTATTGAACCAGATGCATTGTTTCCAGGAATACTGTGTTGACGCAACAACGGAATTAACTCAAACATATATTTTATTCAAAGAAAAAAAATTCTTGTATATTAAGCCTATTATATTTAATTTCAGTTAACTGTGCATATTTTGACTATATACAAATACACTGAAGAGCCAAAAAAAAAAAATACTGGTATAGGCGTGCGTATGCAAATAACAGAGGTATGGAACCAATCAGAGTAACGCGATGCAGTCGGCAGCTAGACCGGTTACTGTTGCTACAATGGCAGGTTATCAAGATTTAAGTGAGTTTGAACGTGGTGTTATAGTCGGCGCACGAGAGATGGGACATAGCATCTCCGAGATAGCGATAACGTTAGGATGTTCGCGTACGACCATTTCACGAGTGTACCGTGAATATCGGGAATCCGGTAAAACATCACATCTTCGACATCGCTGCGGCCGGAAAAAGATCGTGAAAGAACGGGACAAACGACGACTGACGAGAATCATTAAACGTGAGAGACGTGCAACCCTTTCTCAAATTGGCGCAGATTGGATTTGTGGACTGTCCTGCAGTATTCATGGTGTGAATTGCCTCCTTCATACCTTCAGACATTAGTCGAGTCCATGCCACGTCGTCTTGCGGCACTTATGCGTGCTCGGGGGGCCCTTCACGATGTTAGGCAGCTGTAACAGTTTTTTTTTTGGCTCTTCAGTGTAACTCTTATGCTGTCTTAGGTCAGGGGTGCATCACAAAATATTTTTGAGGGGGAGGGGGAAAGGTGATTTTTGAAAACGAATATCGGCACTAGCGGTTTAGCCTGCATATTTAGTTTACTAGCTAATCTGCAAGAACGAAGGGGCTGAGTTGATATAGAGCAAGGCTATTCAATTAGTTTTCCCATCGAGCCACTTACAAATAATTATAATGCTTGACGGACCTCCTCACATATTACGAAGTCGTGGCTCACTTATAGGCCTACATAGTTTATTTACGTGAAGATGCAATAAAATGAAATTTTTTTTACGAGGTTTACGCTATTGATATTATCAGTTGACATTAAATTATGTAATTATATTTAAAAGTTTATGTTAACAGAAAAAAAAACTGTTAAAAACCTAATGTCCGCGTACCATTCTAACATTGTGACTGATATGGAGGGCCGCTAATTGAATAGCCTAGATTTAGTGTGTTATTAAAAACCCAAATAAAAGGATATTTAAAAAATTCTTATTTTAATATCAGATTGAAAGTAATCAATACTACTACGTCATTTTTAAAAGGAGAGTGGAGGGTGTTGCAGCCCACGTAGTTCCCTCCTCCTCCCACTCCCCTTTCTCTTTTTGATTGGATACGCCTCTGACTCAAGGGAGATCTGTCAGCGTAGCAGGGGCCACGGTGATGTAGTGGACAGACTACTCGCCTCCCGCCTAAGTAAACCGGGTTCGAATCCCGGAGGGGTCGCTCCTGGATTTTCGCAAGTGGGAATCATGCCGGACGATGCCGCTGGTCGGCAGTTTTTCTCGGGGATCTCCCGTTTCTCTCGCCCCTTCATTCCGGCGCTGCTCCACACTCACCTCACTTCACTATCATCGCCTCTCAAGACCTCAATATTAAGGTGGCCGCCTGAGTAGGCCGCCGAACGGTGTGCAGACCTCCAACATAAAATGTTTTATTAAAAAACCGTCCAACGTGTCTGAGTGAGATCTGCGAAACAAAAGAGCCGATCTAGCTTTTGTTTGTGGGAGTTAAAGTACAGTAGAAAGAAGCGCTCCTGGTATGACCTTTTAATAGGTATCGGCCACCAGGAGGGGAGGTTTGGTGAGGAAAGCGCCGGTTCCACCGGGAACTTTGCTTACAAATAGCATTTAAGAAACATTACGCGTCTGTATACGTTTTTCAGTTCTTCCACTTCTCTCTAAAAACATGTTTTGTGATATTGAAAATAGCTCAAATTCACGGTAATTTTCAGGTATGAACATTCCGTTACAAAACATTAAAAAATGAATATGGAGGTACATCAAACCTTTATTTTTCTTACTGCGTCATTAAATTGTATGGTCTCCACTGAAAATCTCATAGAGGCGCGTTATCGTCGGCAAGACTGCGCGCCAGTTCAGTGCTTTGAACGTAGAGGCGATGAGAGATTTGATGCGCATGTCTCCGTCGCCCCTAGCGCTCCCACGCTTTTAGGCCTCGGACGTAAAAAATTCCTTAAAACAGGCGGCCACCTTAAGGCGCCCGTCTACCTGGCGCTTGAACTGCGTTGCAGAGAGTTCCAAATACACGTTTTTCAACTAAACTATTAAGCGTGCGTCCAACGTGCTGATCTACGAAAAGAACACACACTTCAGACGAGAGCTGTTAAGTACTTTCAAAATATCACGTACGTTAGAAACATCAATTCAGAGTACTCCAAAACCGCTAAAAACGGCCTTTCCAAGGCGCTGTAGCTCAAAATGCACGCATCAGATACATACAAAACTACTATAGGGGCCTGCACTGAACCTTCCTAAAGACTTCCCACTAATAAAATAATATGGTCACCGCTGAAAGTCCCATAGGTACACGCAGCACGACGAGAACACTGCACGCCAGTTCAGAGCCTTGCGCTTAGCGGCGATGGCGTACTTGATGCGCGTGGCAGTGTCACCCTTATCGCTCCCGCGCTTCTTGGCCTAAACGTGGGAAAAAGTTCCAGGTAGACGGGCGTCTTAAGAGTCGCCCGAATATCTTTACTCCGCACTCTCAGCGCAAACTTCGTTCTAGTGCCAAGAACTCGGAGCACACAAATCCTTGCAGGCCGTTTTCAATAAAATGACTTCTCTGGTTTCACAAAGTTCAAGCATCTCTGTTATCTCCGGCGCGAAGGGGTTATCGCGGGTGCTCGCCGTAATTAAAATCCACAAAGTGCTGTTCTTATTACCCGTCAACATCTTTGTCACCGTTTTTGTTTTGCTCGGCGCCATCGCCTGAGGCTGTCCACTTGAGTCTGGAACCGAGCTGCATTCGCGTATGGGGCAGGTATGCATTCCCTTACGCAAAAATACTTTCTGGTTTATGCTGTTTACTGTTAGTACAGCAGTTTTGAAATCAACGTTTTGAGTTATGTCACTGCCCCTACCTGCATATATTTTAACGGGCACGCCGGCTGGCGTGCACACAGTAAGGTTGGTAACAATGGGGGAAAGTAGTTCCATGTCTTAACGTTGAATTAAGAGTGGTACTAAAATAATTAACATTGCTTTTTTTTATGCTCATAGGTGTAAGAATCATTAAAATTTTATATTATTTACTTTTCTAATGATTTTACAGTTTCAACTTGACGAACGTGTGGCGAAAATGACCAAGTCCATGACAATGTTAATTTCAGATAGGGCGGAAGAATACTCATTGTGCATACAAGTAGACAGTAAGCAGGCCTTTCAAAAGTGCTCAATTTACCGTGAACAACCAATAGTTATGCTTTGTCCATTCTGGGGTGGCAAAGACCCGTGGAGGCGAAGTGCATTTCTCATCAGTACCGCGGTACCAGGTTTTCTGCAANGGGTGGCAAAGACCCGTGGAGGCGAAGTGCATTTCTCATCAGTACCGCGGTACCAGGTTTTCTGCAAGTAGGTCTCTAGTGACTTCGGTACATGTCCTCAAAAGTATAGTTACCTTCATAACCTGCCCTCCACAGTGTAATAAATGTCGTGATATTTTCGCACGAGGACAACACGAGTGTGAGTAGCGAGTTGCATAGAAGACTGTAACCCACAACAAAACTGCATATATTGAGATGCATTTATATCGAAGAATATTGGGAAAAATGTTTTCAAGGGCAGGATAAAGGGCAGGAACTACAGCAGTAGATTAATTTAATAAAAGAAATACCTTTAAAAAAAATATTTTATTTCAGGTTAACCTAATTTGCTAGAATACATTTAAAAATTTAAAATGCACAGAAATAAANAGTAGGTCTCTAGTGACTTCGGTACATGTCCTCAAAAGTATAGTTACCTTCATAACCTGCCCTCCACAGTGTAATACATGTCGTGATATTTTCGCACGAGGACAACACGAGTGTGAGTAGCGAGTTGCATAGAAGACTGTAACCCACAACAAAACTGCATATATTGAGATGCATTTATATCGAAGAATACTGGGAAAATTTTTTTTCAAGCGCAGGATAAAGGGCAGGAACTACAGCAGTAGATTAATTTAATAAAAGAAATACCTGTAAAAAAAATATTTTATTTCAGGTTAACCTAATTTGCTAGAATACATTTAAAAATTTAAAATGCACAGAAATAAANGTAAAAAAAATATTTTATTTCAGGTTAACCTAATTTGCTAGAATACATTTAAAAATTTAAAATGCACAGAAATAAAATTAATTTAATTAAAAAGTATTGTATAAATTACCATGTTACATATGTACAATTATATAAATTAAAAAATACTTTTAAAATTGCACAAAATTAAATTCTTAATAAAAAAAATATATTCAATAAATTATGCAGGTAGTTAAATTCCCGTATCATGCATGTAGGTGTACTGCTAATTGGAAAAATTATTTTTTTAAATAGGATGAAAATTACAGATTTTCTTATGCCTATAAAAATATGAGGGTCGACAGCTCGTCTGGCGGCTGAATCGACATAGTGGGTGGGCACTGACAGCTCGTCTGGCTGTGAAATTGAAAAATTAACGCCCCTTATGTGTTGAAAATATAATCCAATATGGAGGTTGATGACAGGAGCACCTATACTTTACAAACATAAACAAATATGGCCGACACCTGGTTGCTAAATAGATAAATAATAAACTAGCAACACACATGCATTAAAGTGGAGGCCTGCCGACAAATAGGCAGATCGAAGGTGAGTCATAAAGTTTTTTTTTTAATAATTTTGTTTTAATGATTTTAAAATAAATGTTTGGAAGTTTATAATTATTTTAATTATTTCGAGCATTTTGTGATTTTTGGGTTCAAAGTAATACAAGGTCACGGGGTCAAGGTCAAAGGTCAAATTCAAGGTCACTTGGATTCAATATGGCGTTTAGGTGGCNGGTCACTTGGATTCAATATGGCGTTTAGGTGGCGTCATATCTTGGTGGCTGGTCGGTTCCAGTTCCCCGCCCCCTCTAAAACCAAAACATTCTAAATTTTAATTTTTTACAAATTTTTAAAATGGNGCGTCATATCTTGGTGGCTGGTCGGTTCCAGTTCCCCGCCCCCTCTAAAACCAAAACATTCTAAATTTTAATTTTTTTATAAATTTTTAAAATGTATTTTAAAATAAAATTGTCACATTTTTTTAAAATTATTTTTTACGCCTTTTAAAATTTTTTTAGGATCTTCGAAAACAATTTTGCCAATTTTTTGGTTTCAAAGTTATCCAAGGTAAAGCCCTTGGGTTAAGCTCAAGGTCACCTGTATCCAAGGTGGCAGTCGGGTTACGTCAGTGTAATTTTTACCTCGGTTTTTAATTTCTTTCGTTTTATTTTTCATTCTTCAAATTTTTTGGAAATTTTTTGGTTACAAAGTCGAAGGTCAAGGTAATCAACATCTAACATGGTTGACGAGATGGACACTGGCCGATCTGGCGAGAGCCGGTCGTTTCGGGAGCTTAGTCTATCCACTTGCCATCGAACCCCGGACCTCCTACATGTACATCTTTAAATAATTTTTTTAATAATTTTTAATTTTTTTTTTCAAGNTTTTTTTTTTCGAGTTTTTTATTTTATTTTTATAAATATTTTTAGGTTTTCATAGTTTTTAGGGTATTTGTGGATTTTTTTTGGGTTCAAGGTTATTCAAAGTTATGGGCACGGGTTCATGATCAAAGGTCAAATATCCAAGGTCAAGTTCACGGGTCAAGGTCACCTGGACCAAGATGACGGTTGGGTGACGTCACCAACACGACGGCCGGCCGGCTCCTGGCTCATATCCCGGATCCCGTTGCGCCATAAAGCAAATACTTATTCTACTCCTACCTTATTTGTTGTTAAATCTAAATTTACTTACATTTTATGTGTTAATTATTATATTTAATTTATAATTAATATGAATAAAAACAGAGAAGATATGTTTGTAGGTGATGCCTAGTAAGAAAAAGTTCTTATGCAAAATGTTAGTACACTTAGTGCTTACGAATGCGTTGCGTTATCCCTTTGGTTTTATTTACTAGACTTAGTCAAGCTTTGTTTGCATGAGGCGGAGGAATATTCTGAAAGTATAACTTAAAAAGGTCTTCAGGAAAGTTGGAAGTAACCGTGAATGGACTTTAGCATCATTTTCTATGAACGCTGACAAGATAATATTACATATTTCTTGCCGGTAGTCACTAGTCTAAAATTAATAAAGGCAGTGCAGATGTAATAATTTGATGAAGCTTGAGAAGCTATCATTTACGCTATGACGTGCAAATAAAATTTCGTTAAACACTCTTAAATAGAACTTATAGCAAAAAATTTATAAATCCAAAATTGCAAGGATTGGTTCCCCTTAATGGAAAAAAACCTGAAAATAAATCTTGCATTTGCGGCATACTGACCGGAGTGAAGTACTCTTGCCATCTCTTTAGACGCAGGTTAAATTGTGTAAAGGAAACTAGATAAGTGGAAGCGGCTNAGTTATCCAAGGTAAAGCCCTTGGGTTAAGCTCAAGGTCACCTGTATCCAAGGTGGCAGTCGGGTTACGTCAGTGTTATTTTTACCTCGGTTTTTAATTTCTTTCGTTTTATTTTTAATTCTTCAAATTTTTTGGAAATTTTTTGGTTACAAGGTCGAAGGTCAAGGTAATCAACATCTAACATGGTTGACGAGATGGACACTGACCGACCTGGCGAGAGCCGGTCGTGTCGGGAGCTTAGTCGATCCACTTGCCATCGAACCCCGGACCTCCTACATGTACATCTTTAAATAATTTTTTTAATAATTTTACATTTTTTTTTTCGAGTTTTTTATTTTATTTTTATAAATATTTTATCCAAAAGTATCAAAAATCCCATAAACACCTAAAAAAAACCCAAGTTGGTTATTCAAAGTTATGGGCACGGGTTTATGGTCAAAGGTCAAATATCCAAGGTCAAGTTCACGGGTCAAGGTCACCTGGACCAAGATGACGGTTGGGTGACGTCACCAACACGACGGCCGGCCGGCTCCTGGCTCATATCCCGGATCCCGTTGCGCCATAAAGCAAATACTTATTCTACTCCTACCTTATTTGTTGTTAAATCTAAATTTACTTACATTTTATGTGTTAATTATTATATTTAATTTATAATTAATATGAATAAAAACAGAGAAGATATGTTTGTAGGCAATGCCTAGTAAGAAAAAGTTCTTATGCAAAATGTTATTACACTTAGTGCTTACGAATGCGTTGCGTTATCCCTTTGGTTTTATTTACTAGACTTAGTCAAGCTTTGTTTGCATGAGGCGGAGGAATATTCTGAAAGTATAACTTAAAAAGGTCTTCAGGAAAGTTGGAAGTAACCGTCAATGGACTTTAGCATCATTTTCTGTGAACGCTGACAAGATAATATTACATATTTCTTGCCGGTAGTCACTAGTCTAAAATTAATAAAGGCAGTGCAGTAATAATTTGATGAAGCTTGAGAAGCTATCATTTACGCTATGACGTGCAAATAAAATTTCGTTAAACACTCTTAAATAGAATTTATAGCAAAAAATTTATAAATCCAAAATTGCAGGGATTGCTTCCCCTTAATGGAAAAAAAAAAACTGAAAATAAATCTTGCATTTGCGGCACACTTACTGGAGTGAAGTACTCTTGCCATCTCTTTAGACGCAGGTTAAATTGTGTAAAGGAAACTAGATAAGTGGAAGCGGCTAGAAGTTCGATTCTCATCGTGACCGGACTACGGCACGTTTCGCCGATGAAGATGATTGAATAATGGTCGCTATTAAATCAAATTATATCGGACTGCCAGCAGCACACCGCGGCCGAGAAATTATTCAAAGAATAAGTGGCATGGAATCGCGCAGGCACCTGCGTGTTTGAGATTCAGCGCGAAAGCGGGAGAGACTCTACTTTGGCTGCTCGCGACACGCCCTTTCAACAGGTTTCACACGATGCGACGTCATAGTCCATTCACGGCTACTTCCAACTTTCCTGAAGCCCTGTTTAAGGCTCCCGCCCGCCTGGCGCTTGAACTGCATTGAAGGTGTGTTTCAAGTACACGTTTTTCTGCGGAACTAAACCGAAGAGCCCAAAAAACTGGTATAGGCGTGCGTATGCAAATAACAGAGGTATGGAACCAATCAGAGTAACGCGATGCGGTCGGCAGCTAGATCGGTTACTGCTGCTACAATGGCAGGTTATCAAGATTGATGTGAGTTTGAACGTGGTGTTATAGTCGGCGCACGAGAGATGGGACATAGCATCTCCGAGGTAGCGATAACATTTGGATGTTCGCGTACGACCATTTCANGTAAAACATAAAATCTTCGACATCGCTGCGGCCGGAAAAAGATCGTGAACGAACGGGACAAATGACGACTGACACGAGAATCATTAAACGTGAGAGACGTGCAACCCTTCTCAAATTGGCGCAGATTGGATTTATGGACTGTCCTGCAGTATCCATGGTGTGAACTGCCTCCTGCATACCTTCAGACATTAGTCGAGTCCATGCCACGTCGTCTTGCGGCACTTCTGCGTGCTCGGGGTGCCCTACACGATATTAGGCAGGGGTGCCAGTTTTTTTTGGCTCTTAAGTGTATTAAATGTGCGTCCAATGTGCTGATCTGCGAAAAGAACGCACCTTTCAGACGAGGGCTGTTGAGTGCTTCCAAGACGTCACGGACATTACAAAGGCTAAAAAACCGGCTTTTTCAAAGTATTTCTATCTCAAAACACACGTGTCAGACACATACAAAACTACTCAAGGGCCCTGCATTGAATCTTCCTACAGACTGTTCACCAATAAAAGAACATGGTCACCACTGAAAACCCCACAGGTACACGCAGTGCGACGAGAACACCGCACGTCAGTCCAGAGCCTTGCGCTTAGCGGCGATGGCGTACTTGATGCGCGAGG
>NQII01008037.1:46033-65856 GCA_002778355.1 Clitarchus hookeri | reverse complement strand
TGATGCCCGTGGCAGTGTCGCCCTTATCGCTCCCGCGCTTCTCGGCCTAAACGTGGGAAAAAGTTCCAGGTAGACGAGGGCCTTAGCCAAGTCTAAAAGTTACACCAGAGGGACGACGCACCGCATTCGTGCGCACTCAGTGTAATATTATTTTGCATAAGAACTATTTCTTACTGGGCACTACCAACACATCTATTTTATCCCTTTTTAATTCGTTTTAATTGAAAATGAAGTATAGTTTATAGATAAAATATAAGTAAAGGTTCAATTTACCCAAAAATAAGGCAATATTTTGTTAACACAAGTATAAAACGCTTGTGGTAGTATACATTATATATTTACAAAACAACCAAACATGTCACACATGGGGTGTTTATTCAAAGGTTTGATGCAAGAAGCGTGAAGATACCGCGAATAGGCTTTATAATTTGTGCCAAATACTTGGAAAGCAGACTGGCGATGTGAGCAAGTAAAGCGAAACTCCTGGTAAGACGAGTTCATTCCACTGACTAGTAATGAGGTAGACCGATTTTTCATCTTATACGCATGTCCCCAAAATAACTCGATCGTGATTTCCCAATAGAACCGTATAAAACATCTGACCACACAATTATGTGTATTTTTTTACGTTTGATTTTCCAGTAGATCTGTCCGTTAAAATGTATCTTTGTTACAACAGAACTTGGCACAGGAAGTTTAAGGAAGCGTAATAAACCTCTGATGCAGCCATTTATATAGAACAGTTGCGCAAACCAGGCGTTCAAACTATATGATTCCAACAATACCAATAGCAAAATAGCCGTTCAGTTGCCCGGAATTCCGGAAATGGCTACTGAGAAAATAGCACACGCATTCTACTCTACATTGCATCTACAGTTCTGTCTTCCAATCTCACACATCTACCTTGTACGAGAAATTATTGTACGCGAGAATTGGTGCAAGTTGGGCATCCCGCGCGACTATCTGCACGCATCTTGTCTTCCATGCCGTGAAAATGCATTAACATGAAGCTGAATGGATTTCGTATGAGACCTCGTAGTATATACTCTCGCTAGGATACCGAGCAATTTTTGTATCAAACGAGTTCACAAACATTTCGCCCCAGAAATTTTGCAGCTAGGTATCTCTATGTGTTAGTAAATTACGGCGACGGTGAATCTTTGATAGCCACGGTGTTCGTTCCCAAGCTCCTGCACACCAACCATCATGTTTACTTCAATATCACAGTACCATCGGAACACTACTACAGTTATTGAACGAAGCGTTCTTGAAAGCCGGATTCCTCTACGCACAATTTAAAATATTCAATTTACTGCTGCGTCTCTGGTTGAAATACAGTTGATCACGTAACCAGTGCAGGAGGACACAACATAATCATTTGTTCCTTCCATGTATGCAACTTGCATCAAAAAATGCACTGTAATTTTTTTTTTTTAATTAAATTATCCTAACTTTATCTGGGGGAGGGGGGTGGAGGGTTGAACCTGAACCCCTCCCTCTCCTCGTTGTCTACGCCTCTAGTGGCTGAAGTTTTTAATTTATACATGATATAGGAAATTTTTTATGCATTTCGCCCGTATTCAATTTTTTACTTTTGAGATATAATTTAAAGTCTCGATAAAACCAGAAGTTAATACCTCAGCGCAGGTTAACCAATTATCGGATTTCAAATAAATTGCCACATACCACTGCTGTGACTTTAATAAACACCTTAGCTAAAACAAAACTTTTAATTAAAAATATATATATATTTTTAATTATAAGAATTAATATTTGAAGTTAAAATATTCATACTTCCACTCAAAAAATAACATGATGAATGACATTTTTCAACTCATCTTGTATTTCAATCAAGTTATCATCAATGTCACGAAACCATAAAATATCATAACATCTAGAAAAAAAAATTATTTCATCAAAAATTCTTTTTGGAGAGAGTTTTATTTATTTTTCCCTTAAACTATATAAAAAAAATTTTTCCGCACAAAAATAAACTTTCTCATAAACGCTATCAGTTAAACAAATTTGTATTTTTACTGTTCATTCCTTTNCCTCTGGTGGCTGAAGTTTTTAATTTATACATGATATAGGAAATTTTTTATGCATTTCGCCCGTATTCAATTTTTTTACTTTTGAGATATAATTTAAAGTCTCGATAAAACCAGAAGTTAATACCTCAGCGCAGGTTAACCAATTATCGGATTTCAAATAAATTGCCACATACCACTGCTGTGACTTTAATAAACACTTTAGCTAAAACAAAACTTTTCATTAAAAAAATATATATATTTTTAATTATAAGAATCAATATTTGAAGTTAAAATATTCATACTTCCACTCAAAAAATAACATGATGAATGACATTTTTCAACTCATCTTGTATTTCAATCAAGTTATCATCAATGTCACGAAACCATAAAATATCATAAAATCTAGAAAAAAAAATTATTTCATCAAAAATTCTTTTTGGTGAGAGTTTTATTTATTTTTCCCTTAAACTATATAAAAAAAAATTTTCCGCACAAAAATAAACTTTCTCATAAACGCTATCAGTTAAACAAATTTGTATTTTTACTGTTCATTCCTTTNATTTTCCGCACAAAAATAAACTTTCTCATAAACGCTATCAGTTAAACAAATTTGTATTTTTACTGTTCATTCCTTTAAAAATCACAAAATAGTGTGAATAAAATATTTTAGCTTATGAAAGTATATGGGGCCTATTACAATTCGGGC
The DNA here is from genome assembly GCA_002778355.1 of Clitarchus hookeri. NCBI lineage: Eukaryota > Metazoa > Arthropoda > Insecta > Phasmatodea > Phasmatidae > Clitarchus > Clitarchus hookeri. The sequence goes on along the minus strand of NQII01008037.1, from coordinate 63,120 downwards.
CAAATCAGAACTTTTAAAAACAAATATAGTTTATTTGCGGTATTCACACTTTTTGAATCAAACCTTTGAAAAATAACTTCACGTATGACTTGTTTTTTCCTAAATATCTTATGCATTAATACTTCAATTTACATAAAAGTATCTTATTTTTGGTTAAATTGAAATAAGTTATATTTTAACCATAAATGATATTTAATTTATAATTAATATTAATAAAACCATACAGAAAATAGGTGTGTTCGTAATGCCTAAAAATAAATAGTTACCATGCAAAATATTATTATCCTGAGTTCGCACGAATGCGGTGCGTTGTCCCTTTATTGTATTATTATAGACTTGATTAATTTTTTTTGTGCGTGTGATGGAGGGATATCCTGGAAGCAGAACTTAAGCAGGGCTTCATAAAAGTTGGAATAAACCGTGAATGGCCTTAAGTAATTTCATACATTAACCGCCAGCTTAAAATCGGCCTCTTTGATCAGCAGCGCACCTTGCGGAGGAAATTTTCCCCTATGCCAAATTCTCGATTGGGGGAACTATATAGTTTTGTTACCGACATGAGTAGATTAAACCTTCATCTGGCTGAGAAACTTCTTGAGAATGAGAGAGTGAAAAAGAGGGGGAGAAGAAGGGATGTGTGTGTGTGAGAGAGAGAAGAGATTAAGGCTCCCGTCTACGTGGCACCTGAACTACGTTGCAGTGCTTGAAATACTTGTTTTTTTTTCTACGAAACTATTAAACTCACGTCCAGTGTGCTGATATGCGAAAAGAACACACACATCAGACGAGGGCTGTTAAGTGCTTTTGAAGACGTCACGCACATTAGAAACGCCATTTCAGAGTACTCCAAAATTCCTAAAAACCGTTTTTTCCAAAGCGTTGTATCTTAAAATATACGCGTCAGAAACACACTAAACTACTCAAGGGCCCTGCGTCGAACCTTCCTATAGACTTTCCACCAATCAAATAACAGGATCACTGCTAAAAATCCCATAAGGCATACACAGCTGGACGAGAACACCGCACTCCAGTTCAGAGCCTTGCGCTTAGCGGCGATGGCTCACTTGATACGCGTGGCAGTGGCGCCCTTATCGCTTCCGTGCTTCTCGGCCTCAAACGAAAAAAAAAAAGCGCAAGTAGGCGGGAGCGTTAAAAAAGGTGTGCCGGGCTCTNGTTCCACTTCAAAGAGTTCCCTCCCTCCCTCCCGCTACTTACTTCTGACCATCGAAAAACATTTTACATTACCGGGGTCAATAACTGGCATCTTAGATCCATGCATTCTCCGCCAGATGTTCCATTTCACGTGTAGGTTTTTGAGTATGTAAATATACACACCATGAGTCTAAAATTGATGGATTGATTGAGTGGAAAGGGATTATTAATGTAACGCCTCAAAAAACCGCTACTTATTCCTGTCACAGTTATCTCAGTTTATTTTTGCAACGTGTGTGCTAACGTATTATTTATTCGTTTTATTTATTATTTCTTTGTGTCAGATATATATATATATATATATTTTTTACTCCAGCTCTAATTCATATTATTAATTGCAAGTTGTTTTTTAACATCAGGAAACGTATTTTAATGTGATTATGTTTGTAAGTCTTTCTGTTTTCAGTTTACGGAGTTATTTTTATGTGGGCCGCTTTGCATAGAGGAATTTGTTGATTGGTTGCTATGGCAACACAAGACGTATGCCTAAGATATGAAGTAGCCGTCTCGTGATTGGCGCGATGTTTGAAAAGCGTCGTTTAAGAATGCAGTTTTCCTGTCACGCAGGCGATGACCTAGGGGGCCGTCGGCCTGAGGGGTATTTTATTTTGCTGGTTAATTGGCTGAGTCCCGTACAGAAGTGCAGACTGCCGATAAAGCGAAGACGCGCGGCATCTGAAGAGGAATAATTTAAGTCCGCACGCGCTACCTACGCGGATTATATTTCAAGCCAAGTTTGAACTACCGCGATTGCGTGTGGTAAGGCAAAGACTCTAAGTGACGTACCTAAGGTTCGATATCCATATGAGGGAAGACTAAGGCCCACGACCAGCGGAGCCAGCTACAGAAGATACCAAGAGATGTTACAACAATCAAGATTTATTTTAAGCTAAGTATCCTGAGTTTCAGACACAGAGACTACGCCTATAAAATAACGAATAGTTTTTGAGAAACTTATCTGGCTTACGTTACGCCATCTTGGATCGTATTTTTTTTTGTCAAAGTTGCTCTACATATTTGCCTACGGAGCCTTGAACTGAGGTCACATGTTCTCCCAACTAAGTTAGTGTTAGACACAGAGACTACGCCTATAAAATAACGAATGAATTTTGAGAAACTAATCTGGCTTACGTTACGCCATCTTGGAACGTAATTTTTGTTAAAGTTGCTCTACATATTTGCCTACGGAGCCTTGAACTGAGGTCACATGTTCTCCCAACTAAGTTAGTGTGTAAAAACTATTTATTAATTTAATTTGCACATTTTGAAATAATTTAAAGAAACTGAAGAGACTTAACTACTTTTTGAATTGCAACTAAGAAATACGTACTGGAGGGCTATATTCATAGTTACGGCCACACAAAGCACAGTGAATTTTGAAACCAATAATCAGCTGCTACGCAATACTTAGTATTTGCACAGTTATTAACTTAATTCATAATGTTTCAACCAAAATATTTATTTTTCAATTAAATCAAATTTACGTCTACTCAAGTCTCTGTGAGTTATCATTTGGTCAGTAGCTAGTGGAAGACTGTGGTTTTTATTTCTTCCTAGTGTCTCTTTCGTGTTCGTAGCCTACGGAGATCTGGGTGTGGCATTTGTTCCTGAACTACAGACATCGTTGGTAAGATACAGGTCTGTGGTGAGAATAAATCTGGTGTTTTGGTGTTCCGTAACGTTCCCCTATCTACAACTATACAGTTGTAGACACGCCTATTTCTTATGCAACTTATCCTACACGCACGATCGCACCACCTTGTTTTGCAAATGATGTACGCCGCAGCTTTGAAAATAATAATTATTTCATAAAAAAATACGTTTCCGGATATAACTGTACAGGGCTTTTATGTTACTACTGGTCCAAAGAAACTACGCAAGGAGTTTGGTCACTGAGTTTCCGAGCACCTGTATATACACACTGTTGGCCTCAGCATTAAAACAGGGCAAACAAAAGCGAGGAGTTCAGAATGTTTTTTTCCCCGACATGATTTGGCAACCCCAATTAAATGTACAGAGAATGGTTTAGAAACTAAATTTCCTGAGGTTTTAGAAGACCTTTTTATCAACTAAACTACATATTGCTTCTTACTGGAACTCTACTCAGTGTTGAGCGGTCTTAAGGCTGTTCACGGTTAAGTGAGGACTTTTAAAACCAACCTTTAAAAAAATGTCACTGCCCCTACTTACACATACTGTTACGAACACACAGACTGGCATGTTCCCAGTAAAGTTGGTAACGACGAAGAGAAAGTATTTTCAAGTCTTAACGTCAAGATATAAGCTTTAAGCAAACAATGTGAACTCTGAGATGAATACTTTTGCTTTCTGTTATTTTTAATGCGTATAAGTATAAGAATAAGTCACTTTGTGAGATATTTACTTTTCTTATAATTTCACCCTTTCACTTGACTGACACATGAATAAAGTGAGCAAGTCCATGACAATGTTAATTTTACATATAGTGGGAGACTAAACAAGATGCATACAAGAAGATCTTAAGGTGACCCGCCTGGTTGAAGGAATTTTGCCGTTTGAGGCACGACCGAGACATGCGCATCAACTCTTGCCGTCGATAACGCGCCTCTATGAGAATTTCAGTGGAGACCCTACCGTTTTATTACGTATAACAATAGAAATAAAAGGTTTGATGCACGTCCCTATTCCTTTCTTAATAATTTGTACCGTAATGTTCGTGCCTGAAAATGACCGTGAAAACACCCGTTTGAGCCATTTTCACTATCACAAAAACATGCTTTAGAGAGAAATTGAGGAACTGAAAAACGTATGCAGACGCGTAACGTTTCTTAAATGCTGTCCGTAAGTAGATCTCACTCAGAAACGTTGGACGGTTTTTTTTTTAATAAAACGTTTTCTGCTGGAGCTCTGAACGCCGTTCGGCGTCCCGCCCAGGCGGTTTACCTTTAAGCAGGGCTTTCAAAAGTGCTCCATTTATCTTGAACAGGCTGTATGCAGTCAGTGAGGTCAGAACTCTGCTGGACGCGTGTCACATGCCCGCAGGGCTGGCTGCTTGTCGCCGCGGTTGGAAGAAAACGAGGCAATTCGCGTGTTTCCCGGACGGGGGAAGGTCAGCGAGAGAGTTGCGTGGTGTCGGGGACAGTGATTGGAGCCAGCTGGCGCACGCGCACGGCGGTTCGGCGACGCGAACACCACGATGCAGCTCATTAGATGACCGCTTTCAAGTATGGGCTGTTCAATGGTAACTGAGCACTTCTGAAGCCAACCTTTGAAGAATTGCACTTCCCCTACCTGCACATATTACAACGGGCACACTGACTTGCATACGCCCAGTAAAGTTGGTATCGACGAAGAGAAAGAAGTTCCACGTCTTAACGTTGATTAAAAAATGTTACGTAAAAATGTGTGAATTGTGGACGGTATTTCTTGCTTTCTGTGTTATTAAAGCATATAAATGCAAAAACTAGCGAACTAGTAAAATATATATTTTTCTGATTGTTTCACAGTTTCATTTGACCGACGCACGAACGCAGTGATCAGTCCCGTGGCAATGCTAATTTTACGTAAGTTGAACGCAGTGATCAGTCCCGTGGCAATGCTAATTTTACGTAAGTTAAACGCAGTAATCACAAACCAGCTATACAATTTCTAATTCTGAAGCCTATCCAGGAATCTCTGATGTGAGGGGATGTAGAAAGAGGTTAACTTGGCAATCGTGAAACCTGTACGTGAAATAAAAATAGCTTGACATTCAAAATAATTAATTAATTAAAACTGCACTGTTTATTGGTAAAAAAAACACTTATAAGTTAGTTAGTAAACTTTATTTTGCTTTATGCTTTGCATAGAATACTTGAGTCAAAAACAAAAGTAAAAATAAATAGATACGTGGATGGTCTGCGGGTGTGTGTGTGTGTCTATATATATATATATAGCCTACCCTCTCCATCTTTGACTGAGGCATTAATGCGCAGGGCCGTAAACTTAAGATCTGCCTGTGACCAATAGAATGATCCACNATAGCCTACCTTCTCCATCTTTGACTGAGGCATTAATGCGCAGGGCCGTAAACTTAAGATCTGCCTGTGACCAATAGAATGATCCACTGTATTTTTTATGAAAGAATGAAAATTTTTAAGATATGATATGAAATGTTTGGCGTTTTCCCGACAGAACTTCTCAGAGTTCCTGCCGAGGGTCAAGCCTAACCCCGACTGATGCATGCGATGGCCAATGAAGTAAGTGTGAAAGCTGGTGAGCGACGAACTTCTGTATTGTATTCTGAACGTTCTGCGAGTTTACTATAGTTGTACCTGTAGCGTAAACTACCTAAATGTGGCTGAAATTGTCTTATTGAAGGAACTACCTGTTCTAGGATATGAACGGAACGTTAAGAATAGCAAAATGAAATATTTACTTGCTCGATAGATTCGGGTTCACTCCCCAGTCTAATAAGTCTCGTTCCCGCTGCATAAATATGTGAGTAAATGTGATGAAATAGGCCCTACTCCAAGACTTTAGATAAAAGTAAGCCCCATTTTAAAGTAAAATATTTATATTTCCGTAATTTTGAAATTATGTTTTTGACTCACTTATCAATTTACATGGTCTACCGTAGTAAAACTTGTTTGTCAAATTTGGTGGGAATTGGTTGAGTGTTTCCCGATAAATGACATGAAAATGGCGCTATTATACAAAATGACAGACAAAAGAATCCTTGTGTAAACACATTTGATGGTTATATATAGGCTACTGCCAGCATACAAAGTTTGGTAGAAATTGGTTTTGTGGATTTTTATATACAGCACTGTAATTTAAAATGTTTATACAGCCACCATTTTGAAACTAACTATCTGAACCACTCAAAACATATTAATTTACATGACATACCATAGTATTTCTTGTTTGCCAAATTTGGTAGGAATTGATTGATGGTTCCTCCAAGACATGAGACGAAAACTTTTTTCATGTGGCGCTATCTTATAAAATAGTGTGCAATAGGAGCTAAGTATTCGCATACTTGATACTTGTAGGGGATACTTTCAGCATATCAAGTTTGGCCTAAATGGTTCTAACCGTATAGTATGTATGCCAAATTAACCTAAAATATTTACATAGCCGCCATGTTGAAAATAAGTGTCTTACCCATTTTAATAGAATAATTTAAAATTACCTACCATACTATTGGTAACTACATACTTTGGCGTGAATCTACCGAATACTTTTCGAGATATATTGTGAAAACTTTGTTTATTCATGTAGTGATATCTTCCAAAGAGGAGTACCAATAACAAAAAAAATCTCAAAATTAAATATTTGCATGATAGACTTTAAAAGTACGAAATTTTGTTCAAATTGGTTTCGTGGTTCCTGAGATATGAAATGGCTTCGGATTCTTACCTTAATTACTACTACTACCGTGTCAAACAGAATCGCCTTTGTCGAAATGCGGAACAAAACACTAAGAACAGAACACCAGCTATGTAGGAAAAAGCTACAATTGTTACTCTCAACGTCAGGAGCTGCTTTCACATCTTGCTTCGGTTTTTTAACAACTCAAATTAAAACGCCGTGGCTAATATTTTCAGAAATAATTCTAAAAAACACTAAAGTCCATTCACGGTTACCTCCAACATTTATGAAGCCCTGCTTAGGTTCTACTTCCAGGATATTCCTCCGCCTCATGCAAACAAAGCTTAACCGAGTCTACAAAATTAGACCAAAGGGACAGTGCCCCGCATACGTGCGCACTCACTTAGATTGTATATTGCATACGAACTATTTCTTACTAGGTATATTACCAACACACCTATTTTCTCACTATTTTTATTCGTTTTGATTATAAATTAAATACTTTAAATTATAGATAAAGTACAAGGAAAAGTTCAATTTATCCCAAAGTATGTCTTGTATAAGGTGAGTTTTCAAAGGTTCTATTAAAAAAGTGTGAAGAACGAGTAAAAGAGTAACGTAGAGATAATATATATTAGTAAATTCTTTCCGCCAGGATAAAAAAAAAATAAATTCAAATTAAATTAAAACCATTACGGAAAATCAAGAAATTAGTTTAAGATGTGGACTGTCCTCCCGTTGAATCCCTGCTCCCAACTCCTCTGCTGTCTTGTCTACGCCGTTAGTTGAACCGACGGGAGGACTCTAGGTTTCTCAAGCACTCCCAACCGCTGATAAAGCAAACTAAAGCATGACATTAACTATAGACAACCGTTCATAGCTTCCCGTCCTTTTCCCGGAGAGCTTCGGAACTATTTTGCTGCCAGAAACTATGTGCAAGTCCTTCGAGAGTTTAGCAAGTTTCCCGGAGAGCTTCAGAACTATTTTGCTGCCAGAAACTATGTGCAAGTCCTTTGAGAGTTTAGCAAGTTTCCCGGAGAGCTTCAGAACTATTTTGCTGCCAGAAACTATGTGCAAGTCCTTCGAGAGTTTAGCAAGTTTCCCGGAGAGCTTCAGAACTATTTTGCTGCCAGAAACTATGTGCAAGTCCTTTGAGAGTTTAGCAAGTTTCCCGGAGAGCTTCAGAACTATTTTGCTGCCAGAAACTATGTGCAAGTCCTTCGAGAGTTTAGCAAGTTTCCCGGAGAGCTTCAGAACTATTTTGCTGCCAGAAACTATGTGCAAGTCCTTTGAGAGTTTAGCAAGTTTCCCGGAGAGCTTCAGAACTATTTTGCTGCCAGAAACTATGTGCAAGTCCTTTGAGAGTTTAGCAAGTTTCCCGGAGAGCTTCAGAACTATTTTGCTGCCAGAAACTATGTGCAAGTCCTTTGAGAGTTTAGCAAGTTTCCCGGAGAGCTTCAGAACTATTTTGCTGCCAGAAACTATGTGCAAGTCCTTTGAGAGTTTAGCAAGTAACATTGTTCAATAAAATCGATAATATCCTAGTTGGAAACCCACAGAGTGAGAAACGTGTCTTAGACAATGCCCCATCCCCTTCCCACCATCAAGGCACAAAAAAAAAAAAAAAAAAAAAAAAGACGTATACGGAACCATTCGCTCACATTTCTGTTCAGGTTAATAATCAAACTTCCTTTTACATGAGTATGCGTTGTTCACGATAAACAGAGCACTTTTGAAAGCACTGCTTAAGACCTAACTGTATGCACATTGTGTATTCTTCCGCCATTTGTAAATAGTCATGGATTGCATCACTTTAGTCCTGCGTTGGTCAAATGAAAACGTAAAATTACTAGAAAATTAAGTGATTTAAAATTTTGCTAATTCTTACATTTACATACGTTTAAAAAGCAGAACTTAAAGTAAATCATCTCATCATTCATAAATGTTTTACCTAGCAGTTTTAATTCAACATTAACACATGTAACTGCTTTCCCTCCGTTGTTGCCAACTTTATTGGGCGCACGCCAATTAGGTTACCCGTTAAAACATACGCAAGTAGCGGCAGTGACATTTTTCAAAGGTTAATCTCAAAAGTGATCATTTAACGGTGAATAGCCTTTAACATGGTATTTTATTATGGACACCAGGAAGTGTCGATTCAGACCGCGACGGCAAGACCCGAGTCGAGTACAAAACATGTTCTGACCACAAAAATGTTTGCCATTGTTTACATCATATGTCCACTATATATATCGCACACTATAAAAAAAAGTTTTCCGTGAAATCACAGAAAAGTTTTGAAACTAGAAAAAAAATACAGACATTTCATAAAATTACTGAGAATCCATTTTTGTCAGCGAATTTAGTAAGTTTTGCACATTCTGCTGCGGATTCGTGGAAATTTCCATAAATTTACATGTTTGTTTTCCTGTATTTGTGGCTTGTAAAATAGAACGACGAAAACAACATTTTTGTTTTCATCGCGCGAATGTTTTACATAGCATAAACAAGAGATAAAAGTCAAGTTAATTTTTTGTACTAAGCAGGGTTTGAGCACGAAGCAGAAAATAACCTTTGCCAATAACTAATCTCTAGCCTACACGGTTTCAATGTAGTTAATTAGTTTTAACCCATTATTTTCGCTTTATAGGTTGACGNTAACTAATCTCTAGCCTACACGGTTTCAATGTAGTTAATTAGTTTTAACCCATTATTTTCGCTTTATAGGTTGACGGCGCACACGAATGTTCAGTTTCTGGTAACGTTTGAATGTTATGTACCGCTTGTTTAAGAATTAACCTACTATTGATGTTATAATGTGCAGGTTCAGGTAACGTGGATTTCCCTAACTGCCAAATTAACCGGGAGCGATCTCATAGCGGCGAAGAACTCTTCGCGTAAGAAATGTTCGTTCCGGAAACTCGAAGCTATTGGGAATAAGAAGAGTTTTTTCGGAGACAAGTTCCGTTATTCGTCACTGGGCATTCCCGCACACCAACTGAAAACGGCGTTGAATACCCCGAAATCTTTAACAGAACAATAACAAAGTTTAGTTACCACTTCAAGGATTTTTTTTTTTCCTTCACAAAATTAATTGTAAGAGGATAAATGTTATAAGCTGCTTTGTAAAAAAAAAACACGTCTGTTCTTTAGGTACGAAGACGCGGATACGTATNAACGGCGTTGAATACCCCGAAATCTTTAACAGAACAATAACAAAGTTTAGTTACCACTTCAAGGATTTTTTTTTTTCCTTCACAAAATTAATTGTAAGAGGATAAATGTTATAAGCTGCTTTGTAAAAAAAAAACACGTCTGTTCTTTAGGTACGAAGATGCGGATACGTATCCCGCACGTGGACAACATAAAACATTCTCTTTTCAATCACCAATGAAATGAATGCGTACAATGATACATGCGGAAAAACGTANATCCCGCACGTGGACAACATAAAACATTCTCTTTTCAATCACCAATGAAATGAATGCGTACAATGATACATGCGGAAGAACGTGAGAAAAACTTGGGAACTCTCAATTCTCACGGTTCGTGACTCCGCCTAGCGAATGTGAACCAAGTATTTCTTTCAACAATATTCGTTTTAATGAACATCGTGGTTTGCAAGAAAACTGGGGCATGGATTTGAGGTGGCTATTATAATTTTTGTTTTTAATAAACACATGTGTATGGCTTGGCAGAACAATTTTTATTTATGTGATATGTCACGTGAAATCGTTATATTATATCAAATTTGTTTAAAAAAAACTATATATAACGATTTAATATGGCATTATTGAACTGCAAAGCGTAGAAATTTTTATTATATTAATGCTGATGGACAAGTGTTTTCATTGAACTGGTACGAGTTTAACATTGTATAAATATTTAAAATAAAGCAAATACGTTTTTCGCGAAAATATTCCAAGACTGCTTGTACTCCAAAACACTAAAGATCATATCCATTTTCATGATTGGATGATTTTAACTCCCACGCATTGCAGGTGTCTGCCCACGAATCACGGACACTCAGTGTCGGAGTTACCTAATTCTGATTGGCCCAGTCAGGTAAAGAACTGTCTCCCGACAAAAACACGTGACCACTAACCAAAGGAAAACTGCACGTATGCCATAGGACATTGGAGTCTAGCCTTCCCGTGAATATTTTAGAAAAAAAAAGGCGGCCCTAAGCTACAAAGCAACAGAAGAGTTTTTTTTCTCGTAGGTTGCAAATCGTTACGCCTCTGAGTATTGTAGAATAACTGAAATTCTCATCCCCATTCGTGTTTCGTATCAATTTACGCATCCGTGCGTTGTAGTGAAACAGGCCTTAGTGGGGCGCTATCGAACGCGGATGTGAGAACGCGAGTCGAGGCCAAAGACCTCGCCATTTCACGGATCGCCCGCTCCGGGACCGTATTCCAATCAACAGCATTTCTGCTCTCTTCGGTAAACAAACTCCTGCGAACGTCGGGGAGGGGATTATTCCTGCCCCTCTCGCGCACTCGACGCTGTGGCTTTGTCGATTTGGAAGAGTGCTCTCTGTGAGCCAAACTGGAAGACATTATCTGCAGCACTCAGGGCCCGGGCATAGTAAACACAAGCATTTCACGAATACAACACAGTAGTGAACAAAATAATTAAAAACCTTGTAATCCAATACACACAGTATTTGTGCACAGTAATAAGCACTTCACTAAACATAGTATTAATAACAAGAAAAGTTCAATTAGGTTTAACTTTGCTTGCTAATAATGCTGCGTATCAGTGTTTAACCGATCAAAAGTGAGAAACTTGTGTATTTAACAAGAAAGTTCTTGTATTGGGTTTAATCTGTGAGGAATTATTTTGTTTTTGTTGATGTTACTGTTAACAGTAAACACTTAAATTGAATTACTGTAACTCGATATTTAAAAAAAAGTCTCAGTTTTGCATTAATTATTTTTTTGATGAAAGCATGCTACCGACTATTCCAACGTTAAATTTCTTCAACATTTTATGTAGCCACATAGGCACGCGAACATAGTTTTATATAAATTGTAGCAAGATTGCTGTGGTTGTGTTGTGTTGTGTTGTGTAGTGTGTGCGCGGGTGTGCGTGTGTGTATCGTTAGTATATGGGTTTGGTCGATCCGGGAACAATTGCCTGCTGGCCGAAAATACAGTTTCGGCCGTCATTTTGAATACACCACAGCGTGCGGCGGCCATTTTGGAAGACGTCACGGTGACCATGTTGGATGTGGGTAGCTTGGGCGACACTGACCTGGAGATGATTTCGACTCCGGGTAACAATAGACACGGAAAATTAAGAAAATTTTTAAAAGTCGTATAAAATCGGGGGAAATCTTAATATTGAACACCCTCCTGCCATCTTGGGTATCCAGTTTGCCCCCAGAAAACCTTGCCACAAAAAAAAAATTGTAAAAATTGAAAAATGGAAGATCGGAAGTTACACTATTAACACGACCGCCATATTGATAATCTATATGATTCTAAAAAAATTTAAATTCGAAAATTTAAGAAAATTTACTTAACTTCGTTTAAAAAAAGGAAAATACCGAGGGAAAATGTTATTATTGACTCCGACAAATATGTTGGATTTCGATAACCTTGACCTTGATACTGGGTGACCTTGAACTCAAAAAGTAAAGAAAAGTCGCAAATAATGTTTTAAAAATCTTAAAATTAGAGAAAAAAACCCTAAAAGGTAAAAAAAAATAAAAAATTATAAACTGCTATATTTTTTATAAAAAATTTAGTTTTTTGGGGAGAAAATTTTGGGCAAATGACATGATTTTTCGAAGACTTGCATGTAGGAGGTGTAGGATTCGATTATCGAAAATATGGCAGAATACACCCTCTTCCAGTACAGTGATCATCAGACAACTGAATCTGCCACTATATTTCATTTACTATTTAATCAGCCTCCAACCAACAACAAGGACCTACGCCATGAGGCGTTATTGAATTAGAATCTTGCATTATACCACTGAGTCAGGCCCTGCCTTATTAGAAGGGCACAGTTGTGCATGTTTTCCTGCTTTGTTGTCTGCATAAACAGGTAACCAATAAACTGCATCCTATAGACACGTGGAACGTCTGAAGGTAAAAGAAGAGGACATAATTATGACGTGGGAAGATGATATCGAAAACGAGTGCACAGTGATTCGAATGTAGCTTTTCCTGTTGCCCCGGCAAGTGAAGCGAAACCCGTTGCCTATATTACTTCCGGTAAATGCGTTGGCCCTTCAGCGTTTGCCTACAAATTTAATGAAGCAGCTGTACAGTTTACTACAGAGAAGCAAAAATAACAGTATTATAAACGAAACTCAACTGAAAAAATACAATTTCATCCACAACACTTTTGTGTACATACTTGCAGAGACTATACGTTGCCAATCTAGATGGGAAGTTGTTTAAGAGAAAGCTATATTGCCTGAGCAAAGTTCGGAATTACCAGCTGCATAACTCCCAGTTTTCTGACTTCAAACTCCGCTATAATTATCTACGAGTTCCAGCTATAAAAAAAAACTGACACTTTCTGACAGGTCTGCGAAAGTAGCGCCACTGTTTACATCTGACTACGTATCCTTCCGCCATCAGCTGGTCCGTCAAGTCGGGGCTGTATTTTTTACCAACACGCTGTCAGCTAATCCACTTGCCATTGTACTGTATGCTAAACAAATTTTAAGATATTTTAAGACTGACATCTATCCAAAAAATAAGTAGGTTATAAAAGTAAAAATATAAAATGTTGCAAATAACTAAATATTTGCTAATTCTTGTTTAATTTGTCAGTAGTGCCATGTGATGAGAGGTAATAATTAACAGGTTAGTATAAACTACAAAGACAAGAGCGTGGCAAACGTTTTTAATATATATATTTATATATATAGACAAGATTCACTGATACGGTAATCGTCCCGTTCATCAAACGATAATTCTGGCGAAGCCGATAGCTGCTATTGTATGTGCTTGTTATCGTTCCTCTCACCGCAGCTAAAGAAAAAAACAAACTCTCAAGGCCATCATAAGAATAAGCAGTTAGCAGTGTGTATTCACAATGAGCAGTTAACAAAAGAATGTTGTAGACTGAATAAAAATATTGTATCTGGGAGTAACAATAATAAAAAATTGGCTATCCTAAAAATTAATATAAGTGGGAGATACACTTATTTTACCGTTATTTAAACTTCATGAATATTCAATAACGTAAAATGCGAAATAGATCATCGTGAGTTATTAATTGTGCGTTATAATACTGTTATTATTACAGAATAATTATACTGTTGTTATTTGCACAAATTGAACATCTCAATATTTGTTGAATTTTGTATTGCAGTTTATTATTTTCTTCGTTACAGTATGTATTTGAATCACCATAGTGCCTAACAGGAAATGGAACAGGAGTAACGACGAACTGTGATTTGCTACAGCCAATCCGCTGCGGTCGGTCAGCCGGCAGTCCAAGTTCAAGTGTGACTATTGCCACCAGCCGACTGCACGACTGCTTATGGTGGAAGCTCATGGTAGACACACAACATCAATACCCAACAGCCGACTGCTCACTCCGGAGGGGGCCAGATGACAATAGGTTAAACAACAACAACGGACAGGGTTGGTTCCGGCCTCGCTGCTGCCAACCGGCCACAGCGCATTGTCTGAAGGGAACTGGCTCATCTGCAGAGTAGTAGAGTACTGGCTTGCCCCATGAATGTACATCGCGTCTGTCTTACCACTGGACACTCACAGGAGGCAAGAAAGTCAGGGGGATGTATCTATTCCTTCTTACGTAGACGGGAACGCTTGCAAATTGTTTCAGCCTTTACTATACACATTCTTGTGCAAAAATTTAAATGCTGACTTATTAGAACAATATTTAGTTGAAAATAAATTTAGTAAAATTTCGTTCTTCGAAATTTTACTTTTACCCGTACGAGAAACGCCAGACGCTTTTTGGAGAAGATGTTCAGTAACGGTTATAAAAATAAAACTACGAATAGTGCACGTTTCTCCACACAGCACCCTACCTACTTAATTCTACATTCTATTCGTGGTATCTTGGCACTTTTGGATCAAACCTTTGAAAAAACACACCATGCATACATATTTTGGGTGTTTCCTAAATATAGCATGAATCACGACCCTTTTAAATTTGTGTTAACCTAAAAGTACCATATTTTTTTTGTTTAATTTAACTTTTAATTATATTTTATCTATAAATTATGTTTTCATTTATAACTTATATGAATGAATACAGTGACAAAATAGGTGTGTTGGTAATGCCTAGTAATAAATAGTTCTTATGCAAAATATTATTACACTGAGTGCGCAAGAATGCGGTGCGTTGGCCGTGTGAAGTATTTTTCTAAACCTTGTTTATATGAGGCGGAGGAATATCCTGGAAGTAGAACTTTTGCACGGCTTCAGAAAAGTTGGAAGTGGTCGTGAATGTAGTAAAGCAGTAAGCGCGTTCTTCACAGTGCGCATGGCAATTATATGAATCACGCTAATAAATCCTACTACAGCCCTTCTGGTGGCCACGGTGATGTATGCCAACCTCCTTAGCGTAATTGGCTCCGGCTTACGGTGAGAGGGGGTTCCGGGTTCGAGACCCGGGTAAGCCATGGGTGTACATTTGTGTACGTTTTTATGGGCATTCTATAGAGAAAAAAAGTCACTGAACATTGTATAACATACGAATGTATACGCCAATAAAAAAACCAGTGGTTTCAGACTAAAAAAAAAAATCAAAACTGGTACGAGTTTTCATTAGTTAGACTACTCGCCTCTCACTAAGGCGAAACGGGTTCGATTACCGGCGGAGTTACTCTCAAAATTTCGCATGTGGATAAAGCGACGGGCGTTGCCTTTTGCCGGTGGGTTTTCTCGGGGCACTCCCATTTCCCCCACCCTGGTATTCCACTGCTGTTACACCTCCACCTCACTTCACCCTCGCTCTTAAAAGGAGTATGTACTGAAACATTTAATTTGAAACCTTTGTTTGCGCGAATACCCGTATCTCCGTAAATAAACGTTCTGAAAATCAGATTTTTTTGCCAGGAAAGGTATAAAACAATTATCTATCCCCCTATATTTTTTTTTTAACTTTTACCATATTAAGTATGTCCATGGAGAAAAAAATGGTGAAAATGGTTAAATAGCACATTTTTTAAAGCTCGCCTAAGCAGTTTCCTCACGCGGTAGAAGAAAAATTTGACTATACGGGCGTAGTTTTATCTGTGGGCTTTCATCGCTTGAAAGTGTCGGTCGTATCGCTCCTTGACCTTGAACGTACAGCTACATACTCCTCTTAAGGCAACCAAAACCTCTCAACAACAACACAACCCTCACCGAACATCTTTCCTGTGGGGCCTACTTATGGCCACACTGACTTGAGGGCTGATGTTTTCCTTAGGATCACAAATAACACCCTCAACATTGTCTATGGTTCGCTAATTATTCCCTTGGCAACGTACGCTGCTCGAACTGACCCCAAGGTTAAAAAGACATCGAGACTTCACAGAAATCTGGCCGCAGATCACATTGCGATAACGTGGAATTAGAATCTAGAATAGAAAATTATTTTTTTTTTCTGATACGCTGAAAAACTTTGGTGAGGAGAACTGATCCACAATTTTTTTATTGACAACACGAAAAAAAAAACATTTAATGTTAAGGGGCCTCCGTAGTTGGCATGAGTCTCATTATTGTAAGCAGTTGTGTCTACTCAATTTTTTTTTTAAGTATAATAATATTTTAATTGTTAATTTTTTTGAGGACAGAAATGAAAGCCGACATTTTGTCTCCAATTCGAAAATTTGGTTTTTTGAAACATGAACGTGGTCATTTAAAAGTGTCAAAGGCAGAAAAAAAAATCGCTGTACAATAAGTAGTCCTCTGTTTACTATACTTATTTTTCTGTTAAACAGTGTTTCAAACTACAGTGACAATACTGTATCTTTGCTGAACACATTGCTGTATTAATACACTATAGTCACCGCAAACTGCTTCCTTACTGCCGCACGTGACCTTGAGGAGTTAAAAACATTTTGCTAAGGAGTCCCCTTAATCGTCCTTGCTTCATCTTGGGCAACAACAAATGCAGGAATAGCAAAAAACTGTTTTAGAATCTTGCACGATATTTTCAATATTCAAATCTTAATATTTTCCATAATTTGTTATATTTTTTAATTATAAATTATTTTAAAATGTGAGTTTTCCAGTGCCGATCATAGCAAACAGGAATGTCGATAGAGAAGGAGCATCCCGAGAAAGTCCACCTGCAAACGGAAACGTCCGCCACGTTTCTCAAGTGCAAACACCAGGGCGTGAAGCCAGCTGGGGAACGAACCCGGGTTCGCCGTGGCGAGAGCCGAGAGTTCTGACGATCGCGCCCTGGAGACCGCAACTGAACAAACACGCCAGACAGTTCGACTCGAGTTCGACCCTGACCGCGTACCCGTCAGTGACCCTGAAGTCACTAGTCCTGGAAGTATATTAGGGATAGTGACTTTAGGGCTACTGTCACCTAACCCCCCCCCCCCC
>NQII01008037.1:12435-46017 GCA_002778355.1 Clitarchus hookeri | reverse complement strand
CTCCTTCCACTTGGCCATTGTCGACACGTAGAGAGAACGTGAGGTAAGAGTGCGCATGCGAGCTGCGTCTCAACATTGGCACTATCAAAACAAATGCGGATAAAACTTGAAGTTAGAACAACATTTATGTAAGTAAGTGCTCTGAAATGTTTTAACAGTTCCCCTGACCTAATCCGAATACAACTGCGGTGTACTAGAATTACACAGAATATTTTATTCATATAAAAGGGCGGCGGGTTCTGTTGAAAAACCAAACGTAAACAAACACGTTCATTGCTGCTGACCACGTGATTTTGACAGTTATGTTGGCTGTGGATAATGGTTGAGTCGACGTTGTGGGCATGCGCAGAACACTAAAAAAAGGTCTATGGTCGATTCGCGGTTTCTTCGCACTTTTTGAATCAAACCTTTGAAAAATCACCCCATGTATGACGTTTTTGGTTGTTTTCTAAATTTGCTATGTCTGTTAACATAAAAGCATCTTATTTGTTAACATAAAAGCATCTTATTTGTTAACATAAAAGCATCTTATTTTTTGTAGTATTCAACTTTTACTTATATTTTATTTATAAATTATAGTATTTAATTTTATAAATAATACGAATCAAAACAGTGAGTAAATAGGTGTGTTGGTAATAACTAGTAAGAAATAGTTTTTACGCTAAATGTTATTAAACTGAATGCGCACGAATGCGGTGCGTTGCCCCTTTGGTGCTACTTCCTAGACTTGGTTGAGCTTTGTTAGCATGAAGTGGAAGAATATCCCGAAAGCATAACTTAAGCAGGGACTCGGAAAATTTTGAAGTAACCGTGAATGGACTAAGTGTACCTCAGCATTAGTGTACATGCAACAGTTGCTAGGGAAAGGCATATAACGTGTATTTCATAAATAATTGATATTATAGACCATTAATGGTCATATAAATATGAAAGGTATTGTTACACGTTGCCTCCTCCCCTCCTCGTGTGCCAGGCGTGCCCGCGCGGCGCGTCCTGCCGCGGTGCGGGGGCGGTGAGTCACCACTACTCTCCCGCCTCACGTCGCTTGGCGTGGCGAGTGGTATGATTGACAGCTACCCAGACTGGCGTTACAGTATTCCCATCCCCCTCCTGGTGAAGTTGGCGGAGTGGCGTCCTATTGAATGAACTCCCTAGTAATCACCTTTCTCGGTGGAATCCAACATGTAAAAAAGTTTCTGGGCTAGGGCCGGCGTCACTATAAATACTACCGCAGCTGGAGTTTTTGTGGTAGCCATCTGGCTGAAGTGCGACTCTCTGGTAAAGTCTGGTGAAGCGAAGTATAACAGTGGAGAGAACGGACGACGGCAGAGGGTGCGAGACGACGGTGGAAAAGTGTGTTTGTGTGGTGTGGACGGACGAGAGGGCGTGATACCCGACGTGTTTAGGGCTACTGTACACGGGGGCGTTCGGAGCGCTCTATAACATTCCGGACTGGTGGAATCTGAACTGAATTAAGGTGGGACTGTATGAACATGTGTTATGGTATTTGTTTTGCTAACATTGTAACTGTCAAATATGGAAGTATCATTCATAAAATAATCCAGTAGGTGTTGATACGCTATTTATGGGGACTGGTAGTAGGTAATTGATTGCATTGATTTATGAGTGGTGATGGATGATTATGTAAATGTTTGTTGCAAATAACAAGTGATAGCCGTTTATTGTGAGATATGTCGAGAGCATTTTCTTTAAAGTGTTAGTTAATAAATTATAATTTTTTTTATTGAATACTTTAATTAATTAAGAGCTCCATCCTTTAAAGAACCTGGCTAAGACTACTGAATTTGAAAAATGGTAATAAAATGCGATATTAGTTTACTGTGAAAGTAGGGTGTTTACACAGTTGTGTAAACAGTAAAGTAAAAAAGCTAATACATAATTCGATTCACGACACTTTTTTAATGAGGGCGCAGTGGGCAATTTGCCTCAGAGCTATTAGCGTGCCTGTAACTGTACAGCGATGCTTTCCTTCCTCCTTCACTCACTCCCGCTTTTACACCGCCAACATTTTTTTTTCTTCCCGGGCTTCTGCTGCAATTCGCGGTAGTAAATAAAGTCCATTAGCTTACAGGATACAGAATCTACAATTACAGAAATATTCTGACTTATTAAGACTCATCTAACCTTTACTTCTATCTGACGAGTTTAGGTGGTATCAGTTTAAAGCTGAACTACTCAACAGCGGTATTGCTGAAGCTAAGGATTTGGACACAAAAACAAACACGAGAATTGCGCGTTTATTTACGCCACAATTTTGCAAGAAAATAAATATAAATTCGAACGTAGCCTCAGCATAAATGAAGCACATCTGTTTGTTTATCCGTGTGTTCGAATTTGACGTGCCTTCTCACTTTGTCCACTCCAAAAGTGCATCGAAATTATGACGTCAAAGAGTCACTATTCGAATATAAACCAAGGGGACGAAACACTCTTTAATAGCCCCTTCAATAAAAGGCATAATGATGACCCATCACTTGCCCTAAATTACACGTTTTATTTAACTGTTTATATAAACGTTATAATGCCAATAACGTTTTCCCGCCATTTTCTAGGCACCGTTGTTTGTATACAAACCGACACTACATAACAGAAATACGTTTAATTAATTGAAGTTAAGATTTTTCTGCGAGTATGTTAAGAGAGGAAAATGAAAAATGATGTTCAAATTCATGCACACTTCAAGAGGTCAAGGTCATGTGGTGAACTGTAAGGAATGCCATTTCCGAATTCTTTATTTGGTAATTAAAGAGTGTTCGGAATTCAAGGGTGTTGATTTCTGACGACACTCAACAGCGCTCCTAGTGTTCTGTATATCAACTACGTTACTGAATAAAATACATAAATTGCAAGTAATTTCCAATTAAGGAAAACGTCTCGTTAAAATTGTTGCGAAGTAGGGATTTTATAAAACTTCTATCAAATATGACCTCCCTCAATACAAAGAAACTTAGAAACAAATTTACACAGCGGCGATTCATCGCTACGTTTCCTTTCCATCTTGCGCGAAAACAGGCGCGAAAAAGACGCGAACAATTGAAGACGCTTTTGCGGAGGTATTGAATGACGTAGCGCGCTTCTCCAGCTCAGTAAATTATCTCCCTATATACATATTCTCAAATATTTAGATTACTAACGTGGTCACGTGGTCGGTTCGAACACGGCATGAGTGCAGGGCAAGTGAACGTGAGTAAAATTAACGACGGCGAATTCGAACTAGAGGATGTTCACGGTTAATAGAGCACTTTCGAAATCAACGGTTGAAAAATGTCGCTGTCATAACCTGCATGCATTTCAACGAGCACACTGACTGGCACGGGCCCAATTAAGTTGGTAAGGGCGGAGATAATTCAGTTCCGTGTTATAAAGTTGATTTAAACATTTCAGGTACATTTGAGAATACTAAAATTATTATTATTATTTTTTTTTTTGCTTTTTGTATTTTTAACGCATAACGGGGGAATTAATTAACATATTTGCAAGTATTTACTTTTGTAATAATTTCACTGTGTCACTTGACGGATGCGTGAATAACGTGATGGACATGTGGCAATACTACTCGCGCACGTGGTGGAAGACTACACAACACGCATACAAGTATACGTTAAGCAGGGCTTTCAGAAGTGCTTAGTTTACCTTGAGGAGCCTGTAGCTGTGATCGATATCAGTGCAATGTAACCTTGATCACTTACCCTCGATCCCTTCCCGTGTCACAAGCCCTTGTTCCCTTCATGATAAATATTCGCTGGTGAATTCGGACGCCCGTGTTCGTTTCCACCTCGAGTTTGTTTTATTCATTCTGTCGAATTTCACTCTACACGAGTTTCACTTGTTTTTGTGACGTTGGCAAGTGTTTTCCGTACCCGCGCAGAGTTGTAAACACCAATTAAACGTTTAAAACAGTTGCAAATCGGAAAAACGATTAAGGTCAAGTGGCTGAAGGGTGCTTATCGTGCCCTCGCTGTGAATTCGGACAGCGACTGTGTAACGTCACATCCGGGATGCTCTTTTCAAGGGCACGAAGCCAGGCATCGGCCGTTAGCTGGTGAACTCGGAACACGGCCTGTGCTGAAGTGCCTAGCACGCCGGCTGCCTGCAGCGGCCACAACAAACTGGTAGTCACACTCACCTGGCAGCACGCGGGGGCAAGCACAGCCAGCAGCAGCAGTAGCAGCAGGGCGGTCATGGTGGCAAGGGTGTCACGCGCGCACACTACCTACACTCGCTAACCCCGCACGACGACTGCAGTACCCTGCATGCCGGCCAGCTCTCGCGCCCGCCGCTGGACCACGACTGACAGAGCCTGCTCGCTAGTCGTTCCCCTTCGCTACTGCAAGTGGCGAGGGGNGAGGGGCCCTCCTCCCTCCATCATCGTGTCCCCTCTCGGCACGGGTCATCTGCAGTCCCTCGCCGGCTTATCGGCCCTCGTGCAGTGCCGTCGCACCTCGCCGTCAACGACCGGCCCAAATTCCGTTACCTCCACGCTAAGCTACATGCACGAGGAAGTCCTCCCGATACCTTCTTGCAGGCGTAACAACTGCACGTGGGCCGCGGTGGTGTAGTGGCTAGACTACTCGCCTCAAACCAAGGCAAACCGGGTTCGATTCCCTGTGGGGTCGCTCCCGTATTTTTGCATGTGGGGAACGTGCCGAACGATGCCGCTGGTCGGCGTGTTTTCTCGGGGATCTCCCGTTTCCCCCGTCCCTTCATTCCGGCGTTTCTCCATTTTTCACCCTCATCGGCTCTTAAAATCTTGTTGTTAAGGCTCCCGCCTACCTGATGCTTGAAATGCGTCACAGTGTGTTTGAAATACACGTTTTCCCACGAAACTATTAAACGTGCGTCCAATGTGCTGATCTACGAAATAAACATTCATCAGACGAGGTCTGTCGAGTACTTTCAATGTCACAGACGTTAGAAACACCATTTCAGAGCTCTCCAAAACGGCTAAAAACGTCTTTTTCAAAGCACCGCATCACAAAATATACGTGTCAGATACATTCAAAACCACTCAAGGGTCCTGCATTGAACCTTCCTACAGACTTTCCGCCAATAAAATAACAGTTTCACAGCTGAAAGTCTCATAGGTACACGCAGTGCGACGATAACACTGCGCGCCAGTTCAGAGCCTTGCGCTTAGCGGCGATGGGGCACTTGATGCGCGTGGCAGTGTCGCCCTTATCTCTCCCGCGCTTCTAGGCTTCAAATCTCCAGGTAGGCGGGGGCCTTAAGAGCTGCCCTATTCTCCCAACTTAACTCGACCCCACGTGGTTTCTTCGACTTTCAGTAAAAAGAAGTGAACTTAGGTGAAATGGAGCTGCAAGATCGGCAGCTCGCAACACATGCGCAGACGGTAGGTTGCCTATCCTCCAGGTAGATCAACACCTCTCCGATGTCGGACGTCGTTGTTCACCATCTACATCGTCGGGAGGGGGGTGGGGGGGAGAAGTGAACACTGTGCAGTACACAAATGTGTTTTGAAGTCTGGACAAGTGCAAAATTAAAAAGAGAAATTAGAGGTGTAAATATATGCACTATGACACGACGGTAAATCAAGATTAGGCTGTTATGTAGGTACACACTAGACGAACCGCCGGCCTTTCTAAGAGGCAGCTGATGTCAATAAATAACCGGTGCATCCCGTGTAGAACGGTTTGATTTTGGTGGCAGTTAAAGTGTTCGGAATACCCAGGCGATGAGAATACAACTTGTCGAAGTTATTTGTTAGCAGCCCACGCATAATCCTGCAGCTCGCAAACTGTACTGCATTCCTCCAACCGGGCGTTACAGCGTCGGTTTGTCACCTGCTGAGCCGCGCCAAGGGCGGCGAGTACCCGTATTAGGCAGAAGGCACTGCGTCCCAGACATGCAAATGTCCAGACTGCCATTAAGAAAAGGGGCTCCGTAATTTCACGTGAAAATACAGCCGCGAACATCTCAGATCCTCCGCGAAATCGAAAGCTGTGCGTGTAAATCACGAAGGATTCCAGTTTTCTGTAACCTTGCTGCGATAATTTGTAATTGTGGTCGCCAGTCGACGGGACTTCGTTAATTATTACGGCGAGTTGTCTTGTAATGGCCGGCCAGCAGAGCGAAAGGCGAACGAATTAGAGACGCCAAGTTGTCAAGACGTTCGCAAAAACTAATCGTTAAAGAACTTTGGCGACAAATTGTTATTGAATCCGTTCGTTTCTTTTGCCACGTATAAGTTATGAGCAATGCTAATTTCGAAAAGTAAAGAACAATCATGCACTGCAATTCTGCAATATCAGGTGGTTTGCTTGACTGGAATTTCGCGAACACGTAGAGATTCGATACAGTATTTTAAATATCCATTATTCCTTGCTGTAAGCTTATTAGCTCTCCCATTTAAACGTAAACCAAAATCTGGCATCATATTGTAAGGTGCCCCACGACAAAAAAAAACTTTGAACCTGCCTGGAAAAATGGTATAATTCTAGTAGGCCTTTCCGCAGACAATTTTATACAATGGCTGGGTACATCAAACAAGAAGCATGCATTTGTAAAATCAGTACATAACGACTGCTACAAATTGGGCCGAAATTAAACACTGCATTCAAATTTTTCTTCTCCAATCATAAGTGACTTTTATAGTGAAATATCTCTGTCTGAGATAAGCAGTTTCTTATATTTCTTATCATAAAATGGATTTCTTCCGTAGTGATTATGCCTGGTTCGTGGTTTTATTAAAAATTTTGACGTCAGTCATTGTAAAAATTGGTTGCCAGTAAACTATGGATCGAGTTCTGTGTCTAAACATGTTATTTAAAAGTGCAATATTTAGTTAAATTGGCAAATATAATTTATTTATTTTCGTTTCACTCGAAGTTGAGTAATAATAGGTGGCAAAATAGTATTATGTTTAAGTCTGTAACAACTGCACAATATCACTAGCGGCTACCTGGATCCTTCCCCACCCCTCAACCCAGGATTACCATTGTTTCTTAAAGCCAACTTAAAGAAGGCCGCCTACCTGGATCCTTCCCCACCCCTCAACCCAGGATTACCGTTGTTTCTTAAAGCCAACTTAAAGAAGGCCGCCTACCTGGAACGGTTTCCCGCGCTTGAGGTCGAGAAGACTCGGGAGCGATAAGGGTTACACTACCACACACGTCCAGTGCGCCATCGCCTTAGTGGTTCTGAAATGGCTTGCAGCGTTCTCGTCTCACTGCGTTTGCCTGTGGGACTCAGCGGTGACCCTTATCATTTTATTGGTGGGAAGTCTGTGGCAAAGTTCGATACACAGCCTTCGAGGAATTTTGTATGTATCTGACGCGTATATGTTGGGACACGGCGCTTTGAAAGAGGCATTTCTAGGCATTTTGGAGAACTATGAATTGGTGTTTCTAATGTGCGTGACATCTTGAGAGCACTCGAAAGCCCTCATCCGAAGTATGTGTTCTAATAGTAGGTCGGCGCATCGGATGTACATTTAGTAGTTTCAGGGGAAATAGTGTATTTAAAACACTCTGTAACACAGTTCAAGCGCCACGTATGCGGGCCACTAAGGTAGTCTTAACAGGAAAATTCACAACATAGACCTTTTTTGTCATCTATGTCCTTGACATATTTCGAACGGTTGACCTGGAAGTGGTTTACACGTTAAGTTCCTTAATTTTTTAAAATTACCATTACATCCTAAACTTGTCTATATTTAGAACGGAGACTCTCTTGCACAAAATTGCAACGAACTCTTTAATGGAGATTGGTAGTTGTAAATCTAACATAAATAAAGGAGCAACATACTCGCCGATTTGTATTGCATTTGCTGATCATTTATCTAGCTGTAATAATATAAACGTACATAGTAAAGGAGCTTCTGTATAATTATAAATTAAATCGAAGGCGTCTGTCCGAAGTAATACATAAAAATTGTAAAAAAAAAATTGCTGCCACTTGAGTTAATTATGCCATATATATGTATATGTACAGGATGGACATGAACTCTACCGAAAAACTTCAGGAGGTGATTCCTCATCAAAAAATAGGCCGAAAAAATATACACGACTATTCTACGTCTATTCCGGAAGGGTGTAGCTACCCTTGAAAGTGTATCTGAAGCTGACGTAACACAGCCAGAATGAGAGACAAAACTCTGAGTTTACGGATAATGCATTATTGGACGACAATGTGCGAGCCAATAAAAAATTGGGCGTGGTCATCAACCCCCTTCCACAAAAACGGATGGGTTTGAATCACGTTTATGCTTTTAAAAATGCAACTGTCCGATATTTTTTTGCTTCTTCCTGCGGCTTAGTGATCTACCGTACGTGGTCGATGAATACGCCGTCTTGGGTTTTCACGCTTAAAGCCACCGTTTTCGAGAAATTGATATATTACGAGATAACACTGCAAATGTTGCAATTAATTATGCATCGATTTCTCGACAACAATTGCTTGAAGGGTTGAAGCCCAAGGTGAACTTTTTTTTAACATGTATGATCGATTGTTAATTAGCAGGTAATCACCCAAAAATGCCACATAGTTACATTTGTAAAGCTCATATTGGGTTACAGTCTATCCGTTTTTTATGGAAGGGGGTTGATATCCGCAACTGAATTTATGACCCTAAGCGTCACATCGCCGAAGTTGCCCACGGTAATAAAAAGGACGTGCGGATGTTCTAGCCTAATTATTAATGCCGCGGTGATGAACTACCCCTACTTGAGCGCGATCTCGAACTCCTGAGTAGGACGTTTTCTAAGGGGTTTAAGTTCTCGTCTTGGCCTACCTGCCACTTAAATTGCACTGCAGTGTCTCGGTAATTCTTTTTCAAGAAATCATGAAACTGTTTTCAAACAAATAAATCTAAGAAAAAACGAACACTTCAGAGAGGTCGGATGGGGACTTTTGGCTGCACATCGTAAACACCTTCGCGGTACCCTCTAACATACTTTAAAACCATCTTTCTCAGAACAGCCGTATCTGAAAATATTAATCAGATACCTACGACCCTCGCGTAGCACTCTGTACTATTCTCTCCTGTAGACTTTCTGCCAATAAAATGATGGGACCACCAGTTAAACCACCATTGCTATACGTAGAATGACATAACATTTCACACTGGTCACTGGCTTGCACCTAGAGGAGACGGTTCAGTTTATGTGTGTGGCAGTATAGTTTTTATGGCTCCTTGCTCCTGGCCGTCAGGTGCAGGAGATAGCTGCCGTCAGGCGAGCACCTTAAGGCTGTTCACGAGTCAAAAATAATTTTCGGTATTTGAAACATTTTTTGTATGTGAAATGGTGTATCAGATGCTGGCCGAATTAAAAAGGAAAACACGCGGAAAATTAATTTTAATAACTTAATAACTACAATCAACGAAATTATAAGAATTTATATGTTGTGTCTTATTTCAATCAATTATTTTGCAAAATGGTGCCCAAGTAAATTTTTTGGTTAAGCTCAAAATAATTCCATCTTTCGTTAACATGCCATAGAGAAATTTCTTGAAAAAGCATAATGTGGTTCGTGTAGACATTCATTTCAAGTTGTAACTGTGTGGTTAAGCTCTAATCGTAAGGAAACCAAATGTCGCACTACGAACATGAGCTTGACGCCTTCTTGCACGGCCAGTGAAATCGTAATGGCTGATTTTAAGTGCTTTATTTTGTACATACTTATTGCACGCGTGCTTACCGATGTAACGAAGTTTAATTATTTTGTGGCGTCTGTAAGGGTGCGTATTATTACCTGCTGGCGTATTACCAACCCTGTTCCTGTTGTTTTTATTAGTTCAGAGCAACTTCTGTGGCGTTATAGGATAGCAGAGCTCAGGTTCGAACCCGTCCGAGCCATCCAGCGCGTGTTCCTATTTTGACATGCATGTTTAGCTTGCAGTACAGAATGTTTTTGGTAAAGGTATACCAAAAAAAAATGGAACTGGGAATAGGGGTCGCACCACAGAACGTTTTGAGATTGGGAATATGTGGTTCGCGATTATAGCTGATGGAGATACGGGTGTGTATATGTGGGTGACCCACGATGTGTGTGTGGTTCGCCTATCGTCGCAAGGTGGCTCTGTAGTCCCTGCAATCAACTACAGACGCAACACAGGTGGGATGTTTGACGTTTGAACGAGCGCGGCGTAATCTCGCACGCCGTTGTCGTGCTTGGCGCTGAGGCTGGTGGCCGTTGCTTTGAGCAACTCTCGTGAAGTACAAACTGACACGTGAACACCAAGCCGTCGGTGGGGTGGACCTGTACAGTGGGCCTACTACCTGTCAATAGCGTACACACACAATGTCAGTATAAAAAAACGTAACCAATCTGGACACCTGCATTCGTGTTAGGCATGTTTAAAGGCCGTTCTCGGTAAACTGAGCACTTTCGAAAGTCCTGTTAAAGACCTACTTCTATGCAAATTCCTTATGCTTCCGCCATATGTAAAATAAACATTGCCATGGGC
Organism: Clitarchus hookeri; assembly: GCA_002778355.1. NCBI lineage: Eukaryota > Metazoa > Arthropoda > Insecta > Phasmatodea > Phasmatidae > Clitarchus > Clitarchus hookeri. Next base: position 35,570 of record NQII01008037.1, on the reverse strand, counting down.
CTCTCTCATTATTTGTATATCGGAGAAGTAAAACTGTGAAATTATTAGAAGAGTAAATATTTTACAAATTAGCTAATTGTAACACTTAAATGCATTACATATACGGAAATTGAAACAAATAATTCAATTTTTTTTTAAATTATTTCCTAACACTTTTAATTTGACATTTAATTAAAACATGGAATTACTTTCCCTCCGTCGTTGCCAACTTTACAGGGCGCATGCCAGTCAGTGTGCCCGTTAAAATCCATGAAAGCAGGGTCAGTGACATTTTTCAAAGGTTGATTTCAAAAGCGCTCACTATACAGTGAACAAACCTCACGCCCATATCTCCTCTAGCTGGCCTTGCGAACCACATATTGCCAACCTTACAACGCTCCGTGGCGCGACTCCTATCCCCAGTTTCTTTTCTGCGCGCTTTTACTGAAACAGCCTGTATGGTATGTAAGCTTTCTCCGGTTAGCCTAACCGCAAAAAAAGTAGACATGCCAACAGGCTATAATTAAGAAGTTTAATTTGGCGTAGTCATTTGCATAAAGTAATACTGCTCCATCGTGCTAACTTAACTGACCTTGTATCTCTATTGGTGCATTCTCATCCCCCACTGCTGGGATCACGCCAGCTTTAACCCAGCTCTGGGCTCATTTTTCCGTCATCGGGGTTTTAATGTCGTCATTTGTCGCACACTGTTACGTCGTGTCTTTGCATGTTCACTGCAGCGAGATTGATGGTGTCCAACGAAACTGTACCGGGATATGTAAATCGCCATTTTTAACAACTTTCAAAACACGTATGTATTTATCTTTTTTAATGCCTTGCTGAGATAACTTGTTATAATCATGGCGGCACAACAAAAATAAATCAAGCTTAAAAAAAAAACACGCCCTAGGTTTTTTGGTAATAGAAATACAGCTCACATCGGCACACAGTCCAATCCACCAGCAGGCAACGTTGTATTAATTACATGTCATCTGATATTAATAAACATCTCCTTACTTACAAATGTTATAAACTTTCTCTTTCCATTTTACATACATTATACAACATATATAAAACAAATATGATAAACCTGTTCTGCACCATTTAAATTTTTTTCCTCGAGAACCTGTATTCCATTAGTTTTTATTTTCCTTCAAATATACAAAATGATGACCCATATATGTATACCATAGCTCACTGAAACGTATATACCGTAAAATAATAACATTAAAAATAATAATTTTTCATAAAAATAACAAGAAAGTAATATTTCGATATAATTAAATAAAATGTAATATAAACAACAAAATCCAATAACAAAATAATGGTATGTAACTGGATACCTTGCATGAATAGTTTTTCATTTCTGTCAATATTTTAAAACTGGTACTTCAATAATTTTTGCATGTCTTTTAGATAAAATAATTTTAACATCGCTTGTTAAAAGTACAAGAAAATGCATAACTTTTCCAAAAATTCCTACAAACTTAAACATTTGTAGTTTTATATTTTTCATTAATTTCAAATTCATTACAATTCTTAAACTCAATCAAGTTTTTCTCTCGGCTCACAACTAATTTTAAACGAGCATTTGATTCTACACTGGCAGTCTACATTATCGAATATTTTACCAGGCACATCGCTTCCTTCTTCACTTGTGAAAGGCTTGCCAGAATTTCGACATGTCTTCCTAATATTTCTCTTCCATACCCCTTCATTCCTACTTCTTTTACGCCCACATGGTTCACTATTAGCGGATTCACCTGAAACATGAGTACAGCAGGACTGTTCTATTTGCACGTTTTTATGCAGTGTAAGGTTAAACCCCAGGCCTACTTACATACTATATTAACTATATTAACATACCACGAATTCATAAATCAAAAAAGGTTCTGACTTCATATTTGTTTTCTAACCTAGCATTTTTCACCATACGTAATATCAACAAAGCATTTGCATTTTACATTTTACCCTTTTTTTTTTCTTATGATCCTGGTTTGCGTTCCGAATCTTCAGAACTCTCAGTAACACTATTTTCACTGTTAAAATACACCATCAACAACATTACGAAACTTACACGGACTTGCGTTACTTCTGAACTGAAAAAAGGAGGCAAATTGTAACAGCTGCAGGGCAATGCTGGAAAACTGCGAGGAAATGAGAGCTCTATGGACTTACTTAACTACATCTCTGAAAAAAAAAACACTGCATGTTGTATACAGAAATGCAATAATTCAGTAAATGTCAATTTTGGACTCACACCAATTCTGATCTGCACCCCTCATATAAACAAATTATAATACGCTATTTTAATTTAATGTTTCTGTTTCAATTATTTGTAACTATCAAATAAAATACAAAAATAAAATGAAAAATATATTAGTAATAAACATAATAATATTTTATGGTAATACAAATAAACTTAAAATTGTTTTTTTTTTTTAAGTCTTAATAATACAAAATTACAGCGAATTAGACTGCAATAGAAGAAATAATTAAAACATATGGAAACAATCCTAAGGTTTGTAAAGAATATAATAAAGTATTTGCAAGGGAAATATAACATATTAATAGAAATAAATACTGGAAACAAATCTATTTTAAAAACTATAAGAATTCATTAAAAAATTATACACAAATCTTTATATTAACATTTTTTTAAACACAATTTTTTTTACAGTAAAAACTGTGTAAATTTTTTGTAATTAATATATAATACAGGTTGGAAATAGGGCCGGCTGTACGAATGTTAACCATATTTCTAAAGACAATATAAACGAAATTCCGAATTACTGCAAAAAACAAATGTGTTGGATTTCCAAAGTTTAAAGTAAAATATGATTTACTAAAATTTGTCATCAAGCTCCACATAATAAAATTAATACATTTTTCCACAAAATATTTTAAAGTCTAGAAATTAATGAAAATAATGTTTTTAAAAGCAAGAAAAAACATTTTAATCAATAACAATTAAAACAATAAAAATTCTTATGAATGTTAGTAACCTGTCCGAAATATAAATATTAACATTAAAATTTAAGACAACATGTAGTGCTTAAAGTTAATACAAGATTTTATGCTATAATAAAAGTAAATTTATGAAAAACTTAATTTCAAAACAAAGGCGTGTATACATTAGCAGTTGTAAATTAATATTTCTGTAATAATTTTGACGAATTATGTAAGAAAATGGAAGAAAATCAAAGTTAATGAAATTGGTTATACGCTGAACTTATTAAATTAAATGATAATGTTTATTGGGAATCTAATCTTGAAAAATAATATTCCATGAGTTATCAAAAACATAAATATGGTAGTTGTACATAAATATGCCAGTGTAATCTATAAAAATCAGATCTAACACATTAAAAATGATGGATTATTTATTTTAGGTTAATTCCAAAATCTAAAAAAAAAAAAAAAAAAAAAAAAAAAAAAAAAAGACAAATAGGTTAAAATAAAATAAAAATGTATTAAGAAATAACAAGAAGATTTTGATAATGAAAGAACAATATGTTATATTTTTGAATAAGAATTTAAAATGGTCCAAAAAGCTAGAAAGAAATTAATTATATGTACTATAACATTCAGTTATATTCAAATCTCGAAAGCAAATAAACAAAAACAAATAAAGAAAGAACAAAATAACTAAATAAAACAAGAGAATTCGTAAATTCAGTCGAATATCTTGGTAAAAATACATGTAAAAAAATAAATATTATGATCATTTTAAAGGAAAATATCAAATTGCAGTACATACATATTGGAAATTTAAACATATAAACCCACCATTTTAACTGTTATTGTGTATAATTGACTCGGTTACGATTTACTTTTATTTAATAAGATGTTTCATCTAATATTTATGAAGTTAAATTAATTAAAAATAATGAAAGAAAATTGATTTTATTTACTCTAATGAATAAAAAGAGAGTATAATTAAGTTTGGTCTATATATTTTTCATGTTGTATGACTATTATTAATAACTTAAGGCCAACCTCAATGGATTAGTTTCAAGAAACCTCAACATTTTTATAAACTAAACAATTTCAGTAAGTTATTAAAAATTATGTTTATCCATTCGATTATATTTATTCTGAAGAAAAATAAAAAAAGACCACTGTTAAATAAAGATTAAATAGGTTTGGGAGACATCCATGATTAAAAATTGGGAAGCATAGACCGCATTTTATAACATTTACAAAGATTTTATGTTAACAAATATAGAAACCTTTATACATGTTTGCTTAAAAACTTATGAATTAATGAATTAAATTGTGTTTGGTTTTATACAGCTCCTGTTGTATCAAGGGCCGCGATGGCACAGCAGCTAGGGTGCTCATCTCCTACAAAGGCGAACCGGGTTTGATTCCAGGATTTTCGCACATCGGAATCGCTGCTAGTAGGCGGGTTTTCTCGGGGATCTCCAGTTTCCCCCGCCTTTGAATTTCGGCTCTGCTCCATACTCACCTCGCTTTACCTTCATCAGCTCTCAAGACCTGGATGTTAAGAGCCTCCAAACCCTCTCCACTCCTGGTTTATCATAGGATGCGTTATTAAAACTGTCACGAGCGAAATAGTTTTAATAAAATTCAATATTATTTTTAGGAGCAGGAATTTTAAAGGAATTTTTAATGTTATGAAATGTTGTTCGGACCCCGGATAAGGCTGTTATAATTGGCGTTATCTTATTAAACGTTCATTCTTGACCTAAATTTAACGTGTTTCTGATTTCATTATTATTTTGTAGTGGTTCAAAAACAATAAACTTACAGAGAAAATAAATTCACGTTCTCGCGTCCTATAAGCCCCTGCAGCAATTGTTATGTCCCCTTTCGTCGGACCTCTCTGACGTCGAGAGCACTGATTGGTCTATGTGACAATGCGACGTCATGGGCCATGTTCTCGCATGCCCTCTGTCCCCGCTCTGCAGCAAATTAATCAATTTTTATTCATATTTTCCTCGGTTGTCCCCTGCCCATGAGTATTCTATAGAAGAAAAATAATTTACCAGCGAAATTCGTGCGAAATTTGCAACAGTAAACATCGGTAAACATGGACTTGGAGACGAAAAAGGGGTGTGCCAGTGCTGAACGGGACGAATGGTTCACATGCGCCGTGCTGTTATGGCCTGGATTATTCAATATAAAATTCAGAAATTTCGAGAATGCAAAAATGAAGGAAAATTTATTTGTATGAAGGAATTTAATTTTGGATAAATAACGCAATAAGAATTTAAAGAAAATTTGCCTCTATAAACGATAACTAGACACACTGAAATTTGGCGGATTCATTCGATAACAAGCTAGACTGCACAATCCTGTGTATTCGAGCCTCAGTTAGTTGCTCATTAGCTAATGCTCCTGTTTAACCCCAGACCAGGCAGAACGGGATCCAGGTCTGGTTTTCCTTGCAGTTTCATTATTGGTGGAAAGTAGTCCGTGGCGTGTCTAACATAATGTGGTCCAATATAAGAATACACTCAAATGTACATATGATCGAAGTTTAACTTGTCCTCAAATGAGTTCGTGAAATTTCCGGGTCTTTACCGATAACCAAAAAAATTATAATAATATACTAATGTTACGCGCTCGCTGCTTCGCATCCCTGCGCGAACGAGTGGAAGTGACGTACCGCAGTTATATGATAGCGGCGGCGGCAAGTCAATGGAATGTTTTGAATGACGGGTGAGTGAACCGAGTATCTTTTACAAAAAGCGAGCCAACATGATAATCCCTTTTGCGGTGCGCACTACTGATCCTGGTTGTATTGAGTTTCTGCATTTATCTGAAGAATTTTCTAGTAGTTTGCTGCCCTAGTGTCTCTCAGCTAGACTCGGGGTTTGGCGAACCTTCCAGGTCAAGGCCAGCGGCTATTAAAAGAGCGTCGGACCTCTGAGCCAGCAGTTGTTGAATGAATGAGTCTCAGCGATATAAGATTAACGAGAAGAGAAGCGCGCGGTGAGAGAAGTGACTAGCGGAAGGGAAATCTACGACTGCGAGTATCAAGCAGTGAAGAGTACGACTGCAGGCTGGACTATTGGACAGGATGCGTGAGTGAAAGACATTACAAATGATGGCAACAGATAGACTGAACGTGTGTTAATGATGAAAATGAGTTAATTGACAATAACCAAACAGACAAAAAGAAGGAAGTTAGTCAAGAGTTGAAATAAATATTAAGAATTGCGCTCACTGTGAAATAAAAAGAGTAATAGTGAAGACAGATAAATTAATGCCTTAAATAATAGCTGTTTAAATAAATACAAATCAGATTTAGTTATTTTATTTTTATTAAGACCTCCATCCCTCACGGACTCAGATACGCCCCTCAGGCATTCTTGCAAAAATAATCAAAAAGGCCTTTAACTCAACACCTCAACGATGAGCCAGCCAAACACTCGCTAATAAAAAATTTAAAAAATAAGATGGCGTGAAGCATATACTGCTACCTGATGGCAGTTTTCGAAACGTACTTGTTGGGGCAGCTTTGGACATCTGTTGAAGCAGCTCAGTTGGGTGATCAAAACCTTTCTGTAAACGTGGCTAAGAAACAGATTTCGCATATGGCTGTAAATAAGTGAATTTGTATAGTCTATTCACGGTTACTTCCAACTTTTCTGAAGTCCTGCTTAAGTTTTACTTTCAGTATATTCCTCCGTCTTGTGCAAACAAAGATTAACCGTGTCTAGGAAATTACACGTAAGGGACAGCGCTCCGTATTCGTGCGCACTCAGTGTAATAATATTTTGCATAAGAACTGTTTCTTACTAGGAATTACCAACACACCTATGTTCTCCTTGTTTTTAATTCGAGTTAATTATAAATTAGATATTGTATTTTATAAATAAAATATAAGTAAAACTTCAATTTAATAACAAGTAAGGTACTTTTATATTAACACAAGTATAAATAGCTTGTGATATATGAGATATTTAGGAAGCAACCAAGCACATCATACTTGGGGTGATTTTTCCAAAGTTTGATTTACAAAGCATGAAGTAACCCTGAATAGACTATAGTAGCAAATTGTGTGAGAGTCTCGCGTCGTCACTGGGGACAGAGGGGCGAGGACATCCGAGGACAAGAGTTGTTGAGAGACTCGCGCGACTCTTAACAACGAGGTCTTGAGAGCCGACGAGGATGAAATAAGGTGAGAACGGAGAAGCGCCAGAATGCAAGGCCGGGGGAAACGGGAGTTCCCTGAGAAAACCCGCCGTCCAGAGGCATCGTCCGGTACGTTTCCCACTTGCGAAAATCCGGGAGTGACCCGGCCTAGGAATTGAACCCTGTTCTCCTTAGTGGGTGGGAGGCGAGCAGTTCAACCGCTTGACCACCCCGGCACCCCGAGGACAAGAGACAAGCCAACTGTAGCAGGAGCTTCACGTTGTTATCGCCATTTTTTTAGATCAGTTGAACGTGTTAGTGAACCGTGATGCCGCTACCTGTTGTCTGGAGGTGACACCATCGCCAGGTTTTCTAGCGGAAAAGCGCAAGCAAGTGGTCCGTTAACGTTTGATGTGGCAGCACGGGCAATGCAGCCGAGTGTGCCCCGTCAGTTGGAGGCGCCAGGCGCCGGGCGCCGAGATCTCGTTTGGGCGGTGCGTGCTCCCAAAAGCCCGCATTCTCGCTGGAGGCGATCAGCCTTAACCGCTACCTCGTCACGCTTTCCCTTTCCCCGCTGCCCAACATACCTTTCACGGTGCTACTTGTGTTAAGGGTGTTGGACACAGAAAAAAAAAAACATTATTTTATACTTGTGCGAAACACTTTTCAATTTGTGTACATTACTTACGAAAACTCTTACCACGCATAAAAATTTTTTAGATAGCGTATTTTTTAATTATGGCTTGTCAAAATCACAACTTTGGTATTATTTTTGGGTCATACAAATACAATAAATGAAATCATTTACAAGAAACTGGACAACTGAAAGGCCATGTCTTAATAAGCTTTAAGATATGCTTAGCAAAACTTATTTTACAAAAAAAGACCGCTACAAACCAAAAGTATGCAAAATATTCTTATTTTAAGCAATTTTTAAATAATTGCTAATAAATTTTATGTCGTGATATTAAAGATTTTTTGAAGTAACTCATGATATCTTATTTCAATGTGAATTATCTCATTTTGGTAAGTGAGTAATTGCGATTTTGACAGGCCAATGTGTAAAAATTATGCCATCTAAAAATTGTTATGCTATGAAATAGTACTCATAAGTATGGTCTACAAGTTAAACCAAAATTCGTCCATATATAAAATAATGCATTTTTCGGAGACCAGCATCTTTAAGATTGTTTAACAGCCAAAGTTTTCTTCTTATTAGATTTTGAGAAAATGTTATAGTTTCGTGATATGATATTAATAATAACTTGATAGATTTGAGGATATTTCAAGGTTTAGTGATACGATTTTGATGAAATTTATACCAAACTTGATAATTTTTTAGCTATTCTCGAGCATAGAATTTTGGCCAGATCTTAGTGTATTACGGAAACATTCAACAACATACAAATATATGACTACTACATATATTTGACTACTATGTATATCCAGTGACGAGTTCTAAAGCATACAAATGTCAATGAATCATTAATAAATGAATGAATGTGAAAAAGCAGTCATTTGGTATCATAAATAGATGATGTAGGAATAGTCTTAGATAAAACACATCAATTTTAATTACATTATCTCCAGCCTACTGGGAGACAAAGTCCTTCAAGTGAGTAGGTATTCTCTTGTTCCGAATAGAATGTCTGGGGTCTGGATTAGAGTGCTCAGAGGCGAGATCACCATGAGATTCGTCAAAGCTACGTCGTAGATGTCCAATGTAAGTTGAAGGAGAAAGTGCTTCAGCAGGTGCTCGATAGATGACAGCAAGAGAATCGGTATCCTCGGCCATACTGTGCTCAGGCGAAATACTTTGTTGTATTTGTATTTCTTGAGGTTTAGCCAGTTATCTCAAATCATTATCTGAAGCCTCATATGAAGACTCACAGCATGGAGCCAAAAGCCAAGTAGGGACCGTACTTTCCCGTCCATCAGATAATTTTACTCGTGCATACATTGGATTTGCTCAGATTAAACTCACTTATTCAACTAAAGGACCGTATTTGCTCTGCCTAACATGTTTATTTATAAGAACTCTCCTGGGAAACATTAACCATAGTGGTAATAAATTTCCATTTTGAGACCTTCGTTGGTGGTGAAACATACACTCGTGAAGGGTAGCATTGTTAGACGGGCACACCGAGACTCCTAGAGTACTGCTCACCAATGGGTGACATGGAGGTGTTTCGTCTTAAGTGCAAGGCATATAGTCTTCCAAATTATTCCATTGTACCATTCTATGAGCCCATTTACTTGTAGATTATATGGCGTAGTTCGGCTCGTCGCTACTTCTAGAGAGTGAAGGTAGGTTTTCAATTCATATGGCATAAAATAAACTCCTCGATCTGAGGTGGCTGAGTCCCTTAATGATGTCCGCAGTGGATAAATTTGCACAGGGGATAGCAAAAGGCGATCTAGAATATTCATCGACGATCGTCAAGATTCAGCGGTTCTTTGTTACTGTAAGAAGTGGTCCCGTGAAGTCAATATTTAGTCTTTCGAAGGGGCTCGTTGCTTTTTATTAACTCCCCATTATCTCTTCGGAAGAATTTTGGTTTAGTTTGACAGCATATTTTGCACCGAGACGTAACTTTTCGGACATCTTCAATACAGCGTGGAATATTCTTGCTACTATAGGAAGGAAATAGATGGGTAACTCCGCAATGGCACAGAAATTCATGTAGTTTTGACAGTCTTTCGGAATCAGGAAGTGTAGAGCATATTCTGTATAGAGCATCAGCGGCTTTGTTTTCTTTTCCTGACCTATAGATTATATCGTAAGAGTATGGCGCTAGTTATAGATGCCAGCACAGTATTTTTTAATTCTTTATCTTGCCTTTTTGCTTGTTGTCAAACATGAACTCAACAGATTTGTAATCAGTGATCAACGGAAAACGTCTCCCGATGAGGTAATGCCTCAATTTCCTGGAGGGATTCTACAATGACATAGGCTTCCTTCTCAATTTATGAGTGCTTCTGTTCACAATTGGACAAAGTCTTGTAAAAAAAAAAAAAGCAACATATCTCCCATTCTGAGTCAGTGTCGCAGCAATAGCACAGCTAGCATGGCTTCGTCCAATAATTCCCTGGATATCAAGAGGTGTAGTTATGTTTCTTTAGAAGATCACTCATACAAAACATACGCTCGTGAGGGGTAGCAAAGGTAGATGTGCAAAGTAATGATTTTACTGCATGTAGAGATTCCTGAAGTACTGATTCCCAGTTTCTGACAGGCAGATGTTTCGTATTAAGTGCAAAGCATACATTCTTCCACATTATTCCATTTTACCGAACCACACCATATAACACTCAATTAAATAGGCTGGTAGAATTGCACAAGAAAATAATCTTGCACTTAGACGAAATATCTGCCTGTTAGCCATTGGGAATCAATACTTCAGGAATCTCTGAATGCAATAAGATCATTACTTTGCACATCTATCATTGATAGCCCTCACTAGCGTATGTTTCTGTGAGTGATATTCTAAATATGAAGAAATATAGCTATACTTCTTGATCGACGAGTGCACCTGCAGGAATTTCATTAATTTTAACATGGTCCACTGCCTTAGTCAAAGAAGAAGGGGCTGAAGCAGTAACAAAAGCCATAGTTTCAGAATTCCCATATTTTTGTTTAGAATACTTGCAAACTTTTGAATTGTGACCTCTATTGCCACATGAATAGCATTCACAATTTCTAGCAGGACAAGAGCTCCTGGGGTGAATTTTCCATCCGTAAAATATACATTTCTTGGTGAAACCATTAACTACAGCAGTGAGTTAACTCAGCTGTGAGATTTTATTTTAGTGATAAATCATTTTCTAGACAATAGTTACCAGAATAAGATTCAGAATGCATCTGTGCTGCTTCCAAAGCCCGTGCTTGTTCGGAAGCTTTAGGTAAGGAAAGTGTAGCGTTCTCTTGCAACCTATGATGTATGCAGTCATCTCTATTTTGATCAGCATTCACAGCTCAAAAATTGCATTCCTCGCCTAACAACTTTTAACTGCTGCTGAAACTGGCCATTAGACCCACCTGATTCCTGACGACGATAGACTAGTAAGTGCCTAGCATAGACCTAGTGTGTGGGTTTTACAAATGGCTTCTGAAAATTTTCGATGGCAGAGTTTTAAGATTCACACTCGTTAATAAAATGACAAACGTCCACTGGTACGTGATTCACCAACAAACCAAGTTTGTCTTCCTTCTTAACATACCCTCAATATACCCTCTTTACGACCCCCCCCCCTTCCTTCTGCAATATACCTACTGTACAATACCTTCTCTATATCCGCTGTAGAATTACTTCCCTCAATATACCAGACTACAATCCCCCTTCTTCAGTATAGCCACTGTATAACCTTGCTTTAGTACCCACTTCACAATCCCCCTCCCCTCCTCAATATACCAACTGTACAATCTCACAGCTTCAATATATCCACTATACAAGACACCTCCTTCCCTCCTATCACCATTACTCCTTACTACCATTTGCTCGTATATGTTTCACTTCCTCTCGAAAACAAATATTCCATGTTGCGGCCCGTGGTTGCAGGGAAAATGTAATCCACAAACTCTGAAGGAGGTAAGGGGAATCTTCTTCCATTGTTGTTACTGATTTCACGAAATCTGCCACCATCGAAGCTGAAAAGAGGAACGAATAGGTGCAGCTCATTAACACACTGTCGGTGAATTTGGTACGAATTAACCATAATTTGACAAGTTGCAGTCACGTGAATGGAATAGGCAGCTCGATCTACAAGTTCGCTCCCAGAGATGGTTCTGGTTATAATATCACAGTATCTCAATGAATGCTCATTTGTATTCCAATCCTACAGACATCGTGCACGAAGATAAAGTTTCGATTGCTGACGTGAAGGATAAAGCAATTTATTTCCGAAACGGAACTACACCACGCTTGCATTTCAAGAGATGGAACTAAACTGCATAAATAGAAGCGCCTTATCGAATTGAAGATCAGTAAACTGCGGGGTGTCATTGCACCAGCACCCGCAAACGCTGAGTTTCGTTGCAGAATCGAAGGTGTGGAATAAATGAGAGAGAATTGAGAGCGGGAGTGTTTATGAAGCCAAGGAGACCGGATGGTGGTAGAGTGCGTAGAACTAGCATCGAGAATATCGGAGTAAATTGTGAGGAGACTGGGGAAATGGGCTGCTTTTTAAGGATATGGTAAAGGAGAGGAGTAGATGAACTTGGTGGAGTTTGAGGGGGGGGGGGGAATAATGCAAGTTAACTTGGCGAAGGAACAAAAGGGGAGGAAGAGTGGCAGGAAGGAATTATATAATAAAGGGTTGATAGAGGAAGAAATACTACAAATGGCATAAATTAAAATTTAAAAAAATTGTGCGATGGTGACGGCAAAGAGGGTTGCGGAATGCGAGTAAGTGGTGATAGGAAGGGTTAGTGATAGGAAGAGGGAGGGTTATCAAATAATGGTTATATTGAAGAGGGCGATGTGATGTGAGAAAAGGGTTGGGGGTCAAGTTTGTGAATGGGTTGTAACAAAGCCAGTGATTAGCTGGAGAGGTGGATCCATTAGCCCATGATTGGTTATTGCTGGTATCAGTCAATTGCTGGCACTGATCTGATATTTTGAGGGGGTGAAATTAGAATTTATCACACAACCTCGTAGAGATAGTCCTTCGTAAAATATTTTTAAACATGATTGTTTAAAATGTAGTTATTTCCATCATTATTTAGAGTTTTTAAATTTCTTGGGGTAATTTTTTAAAATATACAATTTAAAAAAATCTCATATGTTACTTTATTTGATTTTTTTTTTTGTTTTGAAAAATGTTTGACATTTTCTTTTTTTTTTAATTGTTTGACGTTTGTTTTAAAAATTTTACGATATTTGAAAATTCGGGGTCAAATATGCTGTCAAGGCCACACATATTCAGTATAGCAACCGTCCAAAGACATTGTTAAAAATATCCATAATACCCCTACAGACTCCATGCCGCCAAGTACGTGTTTGTGTGTGTGTGTGTACACACACACACATATATACATATATATATAAATAAATAAATATTGTTTTGTTTGTTGAGCCATTTTGTATTGTACCGCACATGTTTAAAAAATGCAAAACAAAAAAGTAAAAAAATGTTAAATGTTAGGAGACTTAATTCAGACTAAATTTACTTTTAGGTATACAGGATGATTCTAAAATCATGGGACAAACAGTGAGAGGTTGTAGAGTTCACTAAAACAAACAATTATTGTATAGAAATACGTGGGAGGGAGTGACGCGTTGAAGCCAAAGCACAAAAATAACACATGAAATGCAACACATTGTTTATTTACAACGTCGCCGCTAAATGCCTTTTTACAGCAGTGTTTATAATAATTGCTCAAAATTGCTACCACCGACAGTAATGCAAGCTTGGTAGCGTCGGTGGAGTGATTGGCGAACAGATTCAAATACGCCGGGTATTTCACGCACGCCACCATTGTCAGCCAATCACGCCGTATGTAGAGGTCGCCAAGCATGCGTGACTGTTGGTGGATGCATTTGCAGCAACTGTTTTAATATTGTCTGTACGGAATCACTCGTTAAGTATGCTGCTAATTAACATTTTATGTTTCCGTTAATGTGTTATGTTTTTGTGTTTGTGCCTCAACGCGTCACTCCCACCCATATATTCCTATACAATAATTGCTGGTTTTTGTAAGCTCTACCACCCCTCAATGTTTGTCCCATGATTTTAGAATCAGCCTGTATACGTGAATATTGGTGCTGTCAGCAACATTAATGGGTTAATAATATAAATAAGCAAGGTAGTAATTACTACGGGCAATAAACTTACCTCGAGGAAAATTAGTTTACGTTTCATGATCTCGCGAGCGGCGGGGAGACGAGAAGCAAGCAGCAGCTGGCATTCTGGAACCTGCGCCCCGGGCTGGAAACTGGTTTTGTTTTTCGTGGCGGATTATTTTTAATCCGGCGGCGGCGAGGGAAAGTAGCGACCGTCTCCTCGACACGAGGAGTGTCTGGTTCGAGCCGAGCCCCGGGCAAAGCCCGTCTGTGCCCACACGTCGCCTGTCCCAGCTTAAGCAGCCCCGGGCCTCGCGACTCAGGTCGAGTTCTAAACGACAGTTTCAGTTCACGAAACGGTCACGTGACCCGATTTAGGCCGTGCTCCAATTGACAATCAAATAATTTAGTAGTTTGTAACTTACAATGAAAAAAAAAATAATACGCTCGTAGGAACCATTGAGACTGTTAAAACAAGGATGGGTTCGAGGTACCGTCTAAATATTGTTAACGAAGATAGTAATACCAACATAACTGTTGGTTGTATTCCTTTATTTGCTACGGCAGAGCACTGCGTTTTTACTGCAAAAAACGGATAGTACCCCAACAGAACGACTACAACAAATCGGTATTTGGATTGTTTCCACAACTAGGATTGTAATAACCCAACAGAATATCCTGTTGTCGCTGCCCATAGACCCAGTTACAGAACTGTCCGGTACTAGCAACAGGACATTCTGTTAGGTTGTTACGATTTTTTATGGCTGTGGGAACAATCCAAATATGAGTGAAGTTGTTCTGTTCCACGTAATATCTGTTTTGTTGTAGAAACACAGTGCTGTGTTATGGCAACCATGTGTACGGTAGCAAATGCAATCACAAACAGGAATACCACAGACAGTTATGTTGGTATTAGTATCTATGTTAACAATATTTAGATGGTACCTACAGCACATCAGATGTCTGTCCCTATTTTAACATACAGTATAGATGGTTCCTATAACTACGTTTTTTTTCTTCTCATTGTCATGTGGTTCAATTATAACTACTGTATGTTGATAGTCACTTCTTTACGACGATGGTGCTATCTACCGAGTAAAGTTGTAGTGTACATTGCATAATACACTGGTATGGTATTTCTCCGAGATTAGTGGCATAAATTAATTAAGAAATAAATACTTTATACTGAATTAACGCATGTATAAAGTATAGTCTATATTTAGTTACGTATTACATTCTGCTATGTGTCATTGAAATTAAATTCATGCATACAGTTATTTGCTTACGTATATATTTATTCACTTGCGTGAACTTATAAAATAATAAACGTACGTGTGTAGTATTAAGACATCTCCACAGTTGTATTTGTCGCACAATGTTCAAAACAAATATGGTGGTAATTTGGGATTTGGTTGATTAGTAAGTTTCGTTTCATACTAAAAACTATGCACTAAACTACGAAATATGTAATAATTTTACCATACCATATCGGGTCATGTGATTTTTTAGTAAACCTAAACTGTTAATTGGAACCTGGCCTCAGCATAGTAAAATGATAAAGTAGTTTAGTATTTAGCTTTTAGTATGTAACGAAACTTAATAAATACTAATTTACCAATCCCCAAATCGTCGCCATATTTTTTTAAGCTTATGCGGTAAATAATACCACGTTTATAGCTACTATACGCATACGGATATTTTTATTTTTAGGAATTGATATAATCAGATAAATATATACTAAAGTATATATATAAGCGTTTTTCGAATAAACATTTATTTATTTACTTATTATTTATTTTAATAGTCTCATGGAACTGCCATGCCTATGTGTGTCATGCAGACTACAACTTTACTTTACAAATACCACAATCGAGGTAAACAAGTGACCATCAACAGAATTCCAACTGAACAACACTAAATTAGTCATTACTAAATAACTGAATTGTCAATTTGAACACGGACTGAAAAATTACCAGTTAAGACTTTCATAGTAATCGCCGATCGTGTACACAGAAGCTAGTTTGCTGTATTTACGAGTGAGCTCAGGTGAAGAGTCCGACAAAACCAAAGTCATGACAACCCTACAATCTTTTCGTCCTCTTCACAACTACACTCATGGGCAGTTGAATTAGAGATACCTGCCTAGCAGCGTGCAGCACCCCCTTTTGCCCCGATGGTAGCGGCGATGCCGAATGGTATGGACTCCACAAGGCACCAGAAGCGGATGAGTGCCGTACTGATCCATGACCGCTACACAGTATTTCGCAATGCTCGGAGATCGGTCGGAGCAGGATCCACGGCGCGCACATCCCCCTCGACAGCATCCCAGATTTGTTATATAAGATAGTCGTCGGATGACCTTGAGAGCCAGGCAAGCAACCTCAAGTCCGTGGAAGGGCCGCGATGACTGAGCAGTCGGACTGCTCGCCTCCCACCAAGGCGAATCGGGTTCAATCTCCGGCCCGGCCACTCCCTGATTTCTGCAAGTAGGAATAGTGTCGGACGATTCCGCTGGTCGGTGGGTTTTTCTCGGGGATCTCCCGTTTCCCCCACCCTTACATTCTGGCGCTGCTCCATTCTCGCCTCATCGGCTCTCAAGAACTCGTTGTTAAGAGCCGCCCAATTCTCTCAACTCAACTCAATTCCGGGGAGTGTTCCGTGCATCCACTCGTTCACATCGGGAGCGGTGGGCCGTTGCATTGTCTTGCTTTAGGTGCAGGTCTCCTGCAGGTTGCCGAAGGCGCGTAAATCGATGCAAGTGAACTGCCAGCAGGTCCCTGAATCGTTCACCGGTGAGGGACGATGGCGCGTATAACAGGGGACCCATTTCATCCCACTCAAACAGCCTCTGTACGAGGATACCACCACCACTGACCTGATCTCTACCCTGCTGACACGAGGGATCCATCGCTTCATGTGCCTGGCGACACACTCGTATCCTGGCATCGGCGTGTACCAACGTGTACCTCGACTCATACGTCCAGGCGAACTTTACCCACGCGTCGAGGGTCCAGTGGCGGTGTTCCCGCGCCCATGTTGTACTCAATTCACGGGTACTTCAAAATTTTCTGAAGCCCTGCTTGAGTTCTATTTCCAGGATATTCCTCCGCCTTATACAAACAAAGTTTAGAAAACTTCATCATATGGTCAACGCACCGCATTCGTGCGCACTCAGTGTAATAATATTTTGCATAAGAACTATTTCTTACGAGGCATTACGAACACACACATTTTCTCCCTGCATTTATTCATATTAGTTATAAATTAAATATTATAATTTATAGATAAAATATAAGTCAAAATTAAATTTAACTAAAAATAAGGTACTTTTAGGTTAACATAATATAGAACTCTTGATATATATATATATAACAAAAACTTACATGTATATATTACTTAAAACTAATATAATAGTCTGAATCAAACTAACATCTTTAAATTAATTATTAAAATATAAAACTCCTAACATTTAATGTTACTTAATTTTAATACAATTAAGATAAACAAAAAATGTATTAAAATTAAGTAATAATGGCATTATGAATTATATTTAGTGTTTCTAGCCCAACCAACATAAAAAACAAACAACTATAAAAGTTTTTATAGTTACACAACAACATAATAAATTAAGATTTCTTAATTAATCAATCAACATCTTTAAATGTCATATATATGAATGGCATATTTAGAAAACAACCATACACGTGTTTTCAAAGGTTCGATTTTTAAAAAATGTGAAGAAATCGCGAATATGCTTTACAATTGTTTAGCCTTGTGACGTGCGGTGAACAGAGGTATCCTAAACTAGTAGGGCGGCGGCTTCTGTGCCCCACAGAGAGGTTCTGTTCGGTATGGCTGCTCATTGGTAGTTGTGGTCCAGCACTGAATTGGCGAACACAGTATTGGACAAAAGGGTAAATTAGGAGTTGAAGGCTATTGTGACAGGAACCCTAATTCGGCAACAGTTAGGTTATCTGTATTAAAGAAGACATACCGCCTAAAGTTGTGATTAAATAAAATACTAGTATCTTTGTGATACTATGGTTTGAATGCTAGATTATATTAATTGTCAATGAAAAGCCTACATTTGTAGAATATTAAGAGACAAAATGATACCCGGGCAACGCCTGGTAGTTTAGGTAGTAAATTTTAAAATCTTGGAAAAGTCAAAACACATAAAAATTTACCTTTATCAACACGGTTAGTCATACAAGGTTCGAAATTATTTTGTATACTCATCTGGCACTCACTTCAAAAGCATTGCGTTTGTTCAATTCAATTCACTACCTTGTGGTATTTTCTGTTTGCTCGTAAAATTAAAATTAAAATAAATAAAAAAATCCGTTGTCATATAGCACAGCATTTAATTACTCCCATTCAATGTAACAGCTGTTTATTTCGAGTATCTGTCTTTATTGTAGACACATACGTCGGGAAATACACTAATTCCATAGACGCATGTCCTAACTGTGTCCACAATTACGACGTCCGAAGCTAAGCTTTCAGGCGATGGCACCAGAGTGCACTAAATTCGGCGCGCCAATAAATAGTATGCGATTATTCAGATATATTAAATTTTCTAGCGTACTTTTTATTAGAGTTATGCAGTTGAGTAATTCTGATATTTAGTTTAACTTTATGTGGCTTTTACTTTTTTGTTCCAGTCAGTATTTTATGGGTTTAATTTAATTAATTTTTCACACGTCATTGACGATTACGACTTTTGTATACGTAGGGTTTTTTATGGTTTTAATATTCACCTTTCGATACCAATACAGCTTTATTTACCGTCACCGTTTGCGCGCGCTAATGTGTAAACAAAACGTGCAGTTTGGGAAACGTCCGCGGATGAAAGTTGAAGTTGGTGAATGATCTTGGGTCATAGGACCATGGGACATTGGGACCGCGAGCTGTGACGTCAGAGGGCCACGTGTACCAATCGGCAGTTAGGTGTCAGCAGACGAGTTATCGTGGACTAGGCTTAAGAGGTTCTATGAGAAGTTGATTAACCACCAGTGATCGAGTAAACACGATATTGTGACGTACATAAAAGGTAGCGTCCAGCGGAACTCCTAGCACAAGTGGCTGTCTCCAGCTATAATATGTTCCTCTGCTAGGAGATAAAACGGAAGTTGCGGTATTTTCGTGTTAAGATATACGCCCCGTCTGCCGACGGCGTTCATGTTGAGACTATCCGCACAAGTAATTTCTCATTCGGTCCCCCGCCAACAAACATTTACGACTTGTTTAAAGTTCCTCGCCCACAAAGTCTCGATCGATCAAGAATCTTTTCAGCGCCGCAAAATTTCATGCTTAAATCTGGCTTCTTCGACGCGCAGGTTTCAAACGCTGGAAAACTGACAGTCGTTTCATCACAGCGTTTGAGTTAGGTTGGAAAATGTTGGCGGGGGGTTGGGGTGGCGGTGATGAACACTGAGTAGCTTGGAATTGTTGTTTTAGAAGGTTGATAACAAAGAAAACACAGGTTTGAGACGACTTTTACAAATCAGGCTCTATAGATATTTTGTATTTTAATATACACTGAGTTTTCACACACCGCGCTTCATGTGCAACCAAGGGTGTCGATCTAGCTCAACTTTCAAGGAAAGGTAATAAGGATTTGCGGGAAGGGGAAGAGGGCAGGGTCAAAATTTTATTTAAATATAGCTTTCTGAAAGTGTAAAACCAATTTCTTAAACACCCAAGTCAGCTCTTACAAATTCATACTTGATTGAGTGATATATTTTAAAAGTGTTAATAATATTAAACTTTCAATTAATTATAAATGTATATATAACCAGTTACGTTACCAAAAAAAAAAACAGTTTATTCCAGAAATTTAGCAGTGTATTCTGTTAATAAAACTTTTTAACTAACGAATAAATGCACATTCTCACTAATTTTATTTTCACGTTTTTAAAAGGATTGCAAGCTGCGTCACTTCTTTGCAGCACGTGTAATGCGTTCTGCATGGATAATTGAAAATCGAACACCCTCTTACACTACAAGCTACGCTCAACAGCTTCTCTCATTCCCGTCCCAAGAATACTGCCTGACAGAATGACAAGTTCCAAGAATACTGCCTGACAGAATGACAAATACCAAGAATACTGCCTGACAGAATGACAAATACCAAGAATACTGCCTGACAGAATGACAAAATGCTACGTGTCCGTGTAGTTTTCGAAACTATTTCCAGTATTTTTTTCCGTCCGCAATCCCGACCTAGTACGATACCCGTTTTCATGAAAACTTTGGATCCTAATTGAAATAAATTTCAACGCCGTAGCTAATGTGCGTGTTTGTGTTGGCGAAATTGAATTAACGTTTGCTACACTGTAAATAGCAATACCGCTGACGAGAAATTAAGTTTGAGTACTTCCTTTTCTTTCGACCAAATATTTGTACTGATGTTCGATATTATTTTAAAGCTCCCCGCAATTGTAGCAAATTACATCCCAGATGGCGAGAATACACAGTCTTCATTCCGTTTCTGTTTCCATCGGAGTCTCACGCGCCGCGCTTGACAACATTTAGACGCTACTGGCATGTGCATATATGGCTGTAGTACCTCAGGACACCATTAATTTTTTTTTTACTTCGATGTCCAAGCGAGCATAGTTATTATACAGGCCAGGGGTGATGACTGAGATCTGTTTCTTACGCTGAACATACCGTAAGCATGACGAAAAAAAAAAAATGCTGATCACTTCTGCGGTAGTCTATTATAAACAAACTTCTATGAAAATAAAAAAAAGTGGTTACTTTCGAAACCCATCGTTTTGTATCCTTCCGCCACACGTAAAATAAACATTGTCATGGGCCTGATGACTTTATTAATGCGCCTGCCAAGTGAAAACGTGAGATTGTTGCAAACCTAAAAGTGTTACTAATATGACAGTCCGTACTCTAACGTGTATACGCAAAGAAACACCAACTTGGTTTGCCATAAATTTAAACGTTACAGTCGCAATATTGTGACAAAACTTAGAACTATTTTACTTAATTTGCTGCCATCTTAAATAGCAGCCTGCGAACACAAAAAAACACCGAGATTATTTTGCCATTTGAAATTCACTTCACGACACAAGCCTCTAATACATATTGCAACACGTCGCTAACTGGTGCTGGGAGCCCCCCCCCCCTTTCCCATCACACATTAACACGTAATTGAATTGCATTAAAAGCCGCATAACAATACAGCTTCAGCACGGGCCCGAGAGCCCAGGGAGACAGACGTAGAGGACACGCCCTTCTGCGCGAGTTCGATGATTCGAACCAAGTGCCGGAGTGTTAATTTGTTTCACATCCACTATGTGAGTTATGGGATGCCGTATGGTTCCTGTTCTCGCAGACACGATTGTCACCGGATGGTCGTGTGAGGACACGGCGGCGAGTTCAGATTCGGAGCCATTTCCGTGGACGTGCCAACTGTGTCACGTATCTCGGGCGCGAAAGCGTGAGGCACGAGCAATGCGTCGAGCAGATAGCGGAAGACACGACTGTGGCCCGTAGAAGCCAGGAAAAGTATTATTTAAAAAATAATTGAAAACTAATAAATATTACTTTTTTATTTTTGATTCGAAGTGAAAATGATTTATCAAACGAACTGTTAAAAATAATCTGCAATCAAATATGAAAACGTATTCTTTTGAAATATGAAACTTAAGATTAATTCAAGGCGGGGTTCGCCATAGTTCTCAACGACTCTGCCGATGCAAGTAACGCATACATTGTAATGCTTCGCGAGAATCAGTTAAATTTACCGTAAAAGAACTATATTTATTTGAAGCCTATTTCGGCTAACCTCATTGAAGAGGGAGGGGGCGAAGAGAATCTTAATGTTTCAGATTAAACTTGAACGAATAACTGAACTCGGATCCGTGGTTAGCCTGGATTCGAACCTGAAACATACAGAACTATAGGTAACGTTTTATCACTAGCTTGACCAAATATTTTCAAAATAAAAAATACGCCTTGCATATATGTTGCGAAGTCGGTGCTATCTCAGCGCAAGAAGTGCTTATAGATTATATTCGGTATTGAATATGTTTTGGATGCGCACGGAAAAGATTTGAATATTTTTTTTTTTTCAATTTTTAATATTTCTGTACAAAGTTTGTAAAAAAAAAAAAAAAAAATCTCTTCCAGCTGTTGTGAAAGCCGTGTTTGAGCAGAATATTAATCTATAGTGCAAAATTTATTCCGCGCTGCACGCATCTACGGCAGCATATTTATTATAACGAGTTATTTGTTAAATGAGCCGCTGCGATGTCATACGTGGCGATATCAAGGCCGACCACCTGCGGACAGCGAAGGTGCAGTTCGTCGGAAACTGTCGTTCCCTGTTTTCTCTTCGCTGCTTGGTCCGGCTGATGGAGAATCTACTAAGTCCGTCCCGAGCACGTTTGAACATCACTTCCTCTTGTGTCGTAGATAAAGTGGTGTGAATCTGCGTCATTTTGTAGTGGGCTTATTGCAGAGAAAACTCTCTTTGTACTGTGGATGTGCCAACTATACTCATATATTGTACATGTTACTACATATTTGCAATGGGATATGATTTAGAGGAGGGTCTCAGAGTATAAACCTGTTACTTTATATCTGAATAGCGAACCAGCCCGGCTTCGCCCGGTAACAATTGAGTTTTTACAGAGAGACTTGTGAAAGACAAAAATGGTTGCTGTAGGTCATCCTTAAAAGATAAACATATGCTATCGCGGACTTTTCTGTAGACCTTTTTGAGAGCTACAATTCTGTATTATATTAATTTGATGTATCTCTTATAGTTTAGTCAGCGCAAGCCATGTAAACGCCCTAAAAGCGGGGTTTTACGACTTGATAACAAACGATTTGACATTTCTCTACTATTCTTACATTAAATATAAATATATTATACACCAAAACCTTTCTCAAGAAATCCTCTAAATGATGTTGAAAACCGCATCAAAATCCATCAAGTAGTTAAGAAGTACTAAGCGAATATACAGACAGACGCGGGTAAGTGACTTTGTTTTATACTATTTAGAGATACTCATTTGTATCAAGTACTACACTGCTAAAAGTATCAATTTAACATTCGACGCCAGTCCCATGGGGTCTGGTCACGTGATGATGATGAGGATGATCATGATTTACCTTCCCTCCTTCCTCCACTCCACCATATTCCTTGCAAATAAGGAGTACAGCATAACATAAGAATGTCATTTGTTTCTCAATTCCGTACTCTGTAGTTGTAGCCTTCGGTCTTGCGTTGGGCTCCGTTTG
>NQII01008037.1:0-11231 GCA_002778355.1 Clitarchus hookeri | reverse complement strand
CGCGGGCCACTGTTCCCGCTTTGCGCCTCGCCTTACCTACTGGCTTCATTTGCCTGCTTGCCGCTAAAGGTCACACCGGCTCGCGCACTGCATCGCACGCTCGCCTCTAAGTGCAAGTCACTTTCGGACACCCCCCTCCCTTCCCCCACTTGAACATGGCACGCATTCCCTTCTTTGTATTTTTCACCACTCTCAAAACGTGGGCAGTGTTCAAATTCACGGCCTCACATCCTCGTTCATTTGCCCTTGATCCCTTCACTTGAGCCCTTCGTGACGGAATTGGCATAATTTCGGACACCCATCCTTGTTCTTAAATTCTAGGGTGATGGGGCCACGGTGGCTGAGCGGTTAGACTGCTCGCCTCCCGCCAAGGCGAATCGGGTTCAATCCCCGGCCGGTCCACTCCGGATTTTCGCAAGTGGGAATCGTGCCGGACGATGCCGCTGGTCAGCGAGTTTTCTCGGGGATATCCCGTTTACCCCGCACTTTCATTCCGACGCTGCTCCATACTCACCTCATTTCACCCTCATTGGCTCTCAAGACCTCTCCATGTTGAGAGCCGCCCAAATCTCCTCATTCGCTATTGTCATCTATCCATCGTGGTGCCATCTTGTTGATGCATTCCGAATAGACGACATGCTGGTGCGAGCGTATTACGTGGACCTTCATCCTCATGGTCGTATGATTTTCCAAAAGTCTTGCTGGCAGACGAGTGGCACTTGTGGTACGTGGGGCTGGTCACACGGCAAGTTCAAGGTCGCCTGAAATCAAACATGTATGTAATGGTGTCAGGTTCAATGGCGGACAAAGATCAAGAAAGTACATAGTACAAAAAAAATTGGATATCAAAGCGTGGTCTTAATTGTCGGTGGGGTTTAAATGAGAAGAAGATAAAGCAGCGGAGGAATGCAAGGGCGAGGTAAAACGGGGGTACCCCGAAAAAATTCCTCCGACCTATCCACAACGTTTGCTGCATGCGAAAATCCGGCCGGCTTCGCCGGGAATCGAACCCGGTTCGCCTTGGAAGGAGGCGAATAGTCCGACTACTACATCACTGCCATATCCCCCTCCCCCCAACCTGTTCTTACGTTCTTGTTCCTTTCTTCTTAACAAATACTAAAATACGTTAATTTTTTTTATTAAATTGGATATTTTAACTAGGCACGTAGGCAGGTTAGCCGTTGACACGCTGGTCGTTTCCGCAGGGGAAGATCGCCAATTACGAACGAAATTTTCAATGTTGTAGTTTTTAGTCGTGTGCTTTCTTTTCTCCTTGGAAAGGCGACGACGACGGGCCCTCGTAATGACAGAGGGGAGACTGTGAACTGCCCTGGCCGTGATGCCTCTGCGTTTGTGGGTGGCCATCATTACTGGGCATGAGCGATTCCACCCATTCTTTTTCAACGTAGTACTCCATCCTAACCGGAACACTTTAAACTAACCAACGATTATAGCTTCATACGTGTTTTGTACAGTTTGAACTAACGTAACATGAACTAATATATTCGCGGATTCTTCACACTTTCTGAATCAAACCTTTAAAAAAATCACACCATAAGACCGTGTTTGGTTCTTTCCTAAACATGTCATGTATCACACGCGTTTTATACTTGTGTTAATATTAAAATACATTATTTTTGGTTAAATTCTACTTTTATTTATGTTTTATATATAGAGTATAATATTTAATTTGTAACTAATATGAATAAACACAGAGAGAAAATAGTGTGTTGGCAATGCCTAATAAGAAATAGTTCTAATGCAAAATATTAGTACACTGAGTGCGCACGAATGCTGTGCGTTGGCCGCCTGGTGTAATTTTCTAGGCTTTGTTTGTATGAGGCGGAGGAATATCCTAAAATTATAACTTAAGATGTGCTTCAGAAAAGTTGGAAGTAACTATGAATGGAGTTTAATAATAATAACAGAATTAGTTTTTTTTGTTTTCCAGTTTAACTTGCCTAGGATAGTTGGTGGATATTAGGCTAGTTTTCAAACGCAGGCGTAGTAGCCAAGGCTTGGTTTTTTCACAGGCGCTCATGATAGCGGGCTGCGAACTGCTCACGTAGACACCGGCTCAGTATTTCCAAACTGGACAACAGGGTCGCCCACAAAGGGAAGGGGGAGGGGGTTCAAATAGTGCAATTCGTCCCATGCCCTCGGTTCCAAGGTACTCTTGGCATATTAGGTATGGTTGAAATTGGGCCTGACGGTATGGTAGATATTGCAAATAAACCTAAAATGTTTGTATGTCTGTAATTTTAAAAATAAGTGTATTGTTCACTTAAATCACTTATATTTACTTATCCTTCTAAAGTATTAGTTCCCTGCCAAATTTGGCGGGAATGTCGAGTTGAGTTTAAAGATTTGGGCAGCTCTTAACAACGAGGTCTTGAGAGTCAATGAGAGTGAAATGAGGTGAGAATGGAGCAGTGCCGGTTTGCAAGGGTGGGAGAAACAGGATATCCTCGAGAAAGCCCGCTGACAGCGGCATCGTCCGGCACGATTCCCACTTCCAAAAATCCGGAAGTGACCCGGCCGGGGATTGAACCCGGTTCGCCGTGGTGGGAGAAGAGCAGTCTAACCGCTCAGCCACTGCGGCCCCTTGGTCGGAATGTATTGAGTAGTTTCCGAGATGTGATGTAAAAGCTTATTTTATTCATGCAGTGCTTGCTTCCAAAATAGTAGACCATTAACAATATCCCTCTTTAAATTATATGCTTAAATGATGCACAATCAATATACTAAATTTGGTTTACATCAGTTAACAGTTCTCGATATTGGACATAACACCCTAAATTCCAAAATGGATCTACAGGATAGACATGTCGCAATTTCTGTGAAATATTAAATTTGGTTTACCCTAGGTAAATTATATTTCAAATGTTAAAATTGAATGACGAATGAACGTCATAACAAATTTCTCAGAACATTAAAAATATATTATGATGACATAAGCAATTACTTTGAGATGTGACCTAACGTATTTATGTTGCTCAATTATGAGATGTGTAAGAAAAAAGGTATAAATTAAACTTTTTAAAAATCTACTTTAATTCGTTTTTAAAAAGTAACTTTCCACAGTTTTCATTCTTTTTCCAGACTGTTATTTTATAGCACAATAATAAAATGCAATATATTCTAAAAATTTAAATTATTTTTCTAAATTTTTTAGATTAGTAGGTACATAATTTTTCGTTGTGAACAACAGACTAAAAAAGTACGACAGTGGAAAATTACTTCCCAAATGATATGAAACGAACATCAAAAGTTTTAAATTTGTATTTTCCTCCGAGGCCTGCGAATTTTAAAATTAAACAAAATTAATAAGTTAGACCACAGCTATTAATAATTGGCCAAGTCGCCAGAATGACTCGGAGAGATTTTTCATGTAAATTTGCACCTTTTCGCCTGTATTTCAGTTTTAACTTTTAAGAAAAAATGTAAAGTGAAATTATGTGACAAGAAATTAAACCCCATTCCTTCAGGTGAACTAAGCATAATATTGCAAGGAAATTCCTCGGGACTTAATAAAAATTTTAGCTGAAATTTAACTCTGTGGTATGACTTTTTTTAATGTGTACGAATCAATATTTTAAATTAAAATGCTCATATTTGCGTGGAAATGTCGCGAAACCACAATACATCTTCTGTATCTACACTCTGAGAAATAGTTCGTAAATTTGCTACGTCACTGTATACTCTTATTAAAAAGCACTACTGCAGTTACTCCATGGCTACTTCCAACTTTTCTTCTTAAGCCCTGCTGAGGTTCTGCTTTTTGGCTATTCCTCTGCTTCATGCAAACAAAGCTTAACCAATTCTAGAAAATTACAGCAAAGGGAAAACGTACTGCATTTGTGCACTCTCAATTATGTAATATTTGAATGAGAACTATTTTGTATTTGGTATTACCACCACACCTATTTTCTCTCTGATTTTATTGACATTGATTATAATTTAAATATATTAATTTATATTTAAAACATAAGTAAAAGTGTAATATAACCAAAAATAAGGTAATTTTATGTTAACAGAAGAATACGACACTTGTGATACATATTATGTTTATGGATGAATCAAATACGTCATACATAGGGTGATTTTTCAAAGTTTTGATTCAAAAACATACCGCGAAGAGACTATATCAACCTTCAGCAAGAAAAGAGAAATATACAGGATATACAAACTTAATCGCAAAAAATAAGGAGATAAAATATATAAAACTTACGTTCTAAAGTGAATCCTAAACGCAGTACGCTAATTTTAATTTGGCTCTGAAACACTGGCTTTATTACAAATACTGGAGAAAATATTTTGGCTGAAACATCGAGTGTCTGGATAATATCTAACGGAACAAAGATCTGTAAACACCACAAAGCCTGGTCTGTCGCTGTCATCAAATTATTGCGTGTAAATAATCACGCTCACTGCCCTCATTTCGACTTAATCTCCACGACACTGTAACATAGTTGGGATTTAAAATATGGATTATTAACCCACATGTCGCAATTAACTTTACACATTATCCAGACACTCAGAGTTCCGTCACCAGTGGTTGTAGTAATAAAGAAGTGCTCCAGGTCCAACTTTAAAGATATGCATCGCCCTTAGGATTTATTAGACCATATGTCGTATGTGTGTTTTCGCCTTGTTTTTCCGTCGATTAACCTGCAGTCTAAGTTCGTCGGTATAATCTTGAAGCATCCTAAAGAACACGAAAACATATGCGCGTGGTCTTCATCGCGTCCTGCGAAAACAGGCTGTCGTCCGGCGCATTTCTCCTCGAGTTCTGACGCAACACTGCAGCGCTCGACCGCAGACAGGAACTTGGGAAGTGTTCAAATCTGCTTTCCGCTGGCGTTGTTAATCGCGGCCCGGCGGTGGTCGCCACCTGCGTAGCCGCGTGGGCAGGTGGAAATAAACCCCGCGTCTAAACCGAGCAAAATATCTGCTGGTGTTTTGGAAGACTCGTGTGGCAATATTTGGGGCCCAGGGGCACTGCCCCCTGCACCTGGAGTCTGTTCCCGTCGTCCCCGCGGGAAGCGGTTTCAGCATTTCGTAAACCATTTCCACAGGATCCAGTCTTAAAGGGTTATAGTCCATTCACGGTTACTTACAAATTTTCTGAAGCCCTTCTCGTGCTCCACTTTTAGGCTATTCCTCCGCCTCATGCAAACAAAGATTAACTAAGTTAAGGTTAGTTCTAAGCAGGTTAGGAAGAAAACTAGTTTTCTTATGGGAGAGTTTGGCATAGGGAAAATTTCCTCCGCTAGGTGCGCAGTGTTCCAAAGAGGTCACATATAATTAAAATTTTAAGCTACGTGAATAATAAAAGAGAAAGATTTTACTTATTTACTTAACTATTTTATTTTTGATTTACATTTATTGCAATTATTTTGTTATTTGAATTAGAAAATAGAAAAAAAATTCTGTACACACGCGACACTAACGCTTACCTAGTGGCGACAATTTTAGGTTGTCATATTTTCAACATTGATCTTCCCAACCTGAGTAGAAGTAACCTTAACTAAGTCTAGAAAATTACACCAAAGGGACAACGCACTACATTCGTGCTCACTCAGTTTAATAGTATTTTGCATGAGAACTATTTCTTACTAGGTGATACCAACACACTTATTTTCTCACTGTTTTTATTCGTATTAATTATAAATGAAATATTATAATTAATAGATAAAATATAAGTAAATGTTCAATTAAACCAAACACGAAGTAATTTTATGTTAACGGAAGTATAAAAATCTAGTGATACATGATATGTTGAGGAAATTACCAAACACGCCATACATAGGAAGATTATTCAAATCTTTGATTTACAAAGTGTAAAGATATCGCGAATGGAGTATAGCAGTTCAGGCATATTTTCTGTTGATTCGTTGTTTGCGCGTTTCGTTTATCCAAGCAAATAATTACTCCCTGGGTATACGACTTTTGGCCATAAAAGATAAAAAAAACCAATCATATAAGTCCGTGAAATTTTGTTTTTATGATATTTAGATTATATTACAAGAAAAAAATAATGAAAATTATTTAAAAAAATCGCATTTTTAGAGTTTGCCCTGCGCAGTTTCCGTAAGTGCTAGGATAAAAGCAAAGCCGTACAGTCATCGTCTATAATCTGTGAGCTTTCGTCGCATGTAATATCAATCCCGATGTTACAGATCTAACTTGCACGGGAAAGCGCAACGCGACGGATGCACTGCACGCGCCGGGTTCAGCGCATTGCGCATAGGAGCCGTTTTCCTAGCACTTGTAACTCAACGTTAATAAGTGGAACTACTTCCTCTCTCTCCTGTCATTACCAACTTAACTGGGCGCATGCCAGTCGGCGTGTTCGTCGAAGCACGTGCAGAAAAGGGACAGTGGCATTTTTCAAAGGTTGATTTCGAAAGTGCTCAATAGGCCGTGAATAGCCTATAGATCAATACTCCGAGGGCAGAAGCGGCGCGAGTCCCGNGGGGGGGGGGGGGGGGAGGCACCCGGCACCGTCAGACGCCAGGGGCGTAGCCAGGAATTCACTTCGGGTAGGGGAGTAGGGGATCTAAAACTTATATTCTTGGAAAAAAAATATCAAAGCTACAATATTTAATATTATTTGGTTCAAAAAATTATTTACATCCAATGGGCTAATATATAGAGACGAACTACAAAATGCTATAAACCTCCTCCGTGTTCAAGGGGGATTGCAAATTTCTCATGTGAAAAAAAATAAAGTTTAGTTCAAAAATTATTTACAGATAATGGGCTAATATACATATATGGAACCACAGAATGCCATAAAAATCCTTCATGTTTAAGGGGAACACACATTTTTCATATTTAAAAAATTAAAGTTGTAATTTTTTTTTTTTTACATTTTTTTTTTTAATATTTTATTTTAATCTCAGAGAGGGGAGTGTTGCCAGAGTGTATGTTGTTATAAGAAATTGGTAAGTACTTTTCACACCATAAATGTCCTCTTCCGCAACACCTGAAATGAAAAATTAACGTGTACCTTGAAAGGATAATTCCGCTTGTGCCATTGGACCTCCGCTCATCCGACACGCCCTGCAGGACTCAGAACGAAAAAAATCTGATCATCAGTATGCACTTTTAGAATGATTATCGATATAGTCGTGCAGAAAAAGCGAAAAAAAATGAGAAGGCGATGGTTAGTTTATCCGCAAGTTATGGGAGCTGTGTATTGCTTTCCTTGCCATTTTTTCGATACTAATTGAAAACCACAATTTGGACAAAACCAGGGCAACAGAAACCGGATTGAGTTTGTTCTCATATAATGCCTCCATATCATTTTAAATACACGCAGGAATGGATTGAAGCAGAGATTATATTTCTGTCAAGAGTTGATGACACAAATTCGAACAGAATAAGAACAAGAAGTTACCGATATAACTGATGAGCCTACTTTCCTCTGTTTGGATGCCTAAAATTTTGATGAAATTCTTAAAAGGGTAGGCGGGGATGGGTCTTGACGTCTCTTTGACAACGATATCGTTGCAGACGGAACCAGAAACCAATGAAATATTGGCGAGAGAATTACAAATACACACGGCACGTGCGATATCTGGGACTCGAAACAAGACCACTTCATACCGTGAGATGGCTCGCAACCATCTGCATTACAGATGTAGAATTCGGATAATAAATTTCGGTTGTAATCAGTTTAAAGTTTTGGAAGACTGGGTTTACCAACCTCAAATATTTACAGGGGCATCCTTTTGAAAACAAATGTTTGAGTTACTTAAATCATGTAAGTTTACATGGCTCACCGTAGCACTAATTGTGTGCATAATTTGATGGAAATAGGTTGACTGGTTCCCAGGATTTGACACTGAAGCTTTATTTTCTCTTTTGGCGCTAAAAGCCATAAAACCTGGTTCTGTTAAGACACGTCTGATGTTTATAATTGATACTATCAACATGCAAATTTTGGTTGAATTTTGTCAAATTAATAGGCACGAAAATTTTTTCTATACAATTTATATTGCCGCCATTTCGAAAAAAATTCTGACACCTATTAAATTATGTAAGTTTACGTTACCTACTGTAGCACTACTGAAGTGAAAAATTCGGTGGGAATTAGTTGGTTGATTCCCGAGGTATGGCATAAATGTTACATTATATCATTTTGCATAATCTTCCATAAAGGCGGCCAAAAGAAGATCTCTATAAGAATATTGGATGCTTCTAATGGATGCTCTCAGCATACAAAGTTTGACTGAAATTAACTAAACTGTTGAACATATATATGAACTAACTTGTCTAAATTATTTATGTGTCAGTTATATTGTAAATAATGCCAGATACACATAAAACGTGCAAGTTCTCGTGGGACAAACATTGAGGGGTGGTAGAGCTCACTAAAACAAACAATTATTGTATAGGAATATATGGGTGGAAGTGACGCATTGAGGCACAAACACAAAAATAACACATGAAATGCAACACATTTTTTATTTACAACGTCGCCGCTAAATGCCTTTTTGCAGCAATGTTTATAATAATTGCTCAAAATTGCTACCACCGACAGTAATTCAAGCTTGGTAGCGTCGGTGGAGTGATTGGCGAACAGATTCAAATACGCCTGGTATTTCACGCACGCGTGCAGCCGCACAGGATAGTCGAGCGACGAGGTCTTCAATGGAATAAACTGGAGTCTTGTAAATGAGGGCTTTCAAATGCCCCCATAGGAAAAAATCGAGACTCGATAAATCTGGCGATCGTGGTGGCCACCGGACTGGCCCACCACGCACAATCCAGCGCACCCCAAAAGTAGCATCTAGGTAATTGCGGACTTCCATACTGAAATGGGCTGGCGCACCATCATGCTGAAACCACATTTGATTGCGAACGCCAATCGGAACGTCTTGCAGCAATTCTGGTAAAACCTATTCCAGAAATATCCGACAACAGCGGCCATTGAGTCGGGTTGGTAGGATATATGGGCCTATGAGGTAATCATTCACAATACCCTCCCAAACATTCACAGAGAAGCGTTGATGGAATGCATGTGGGCGTGTGGCGTGTGGATTTTCTGTTGCCCACAAATGAGAAATGTGGGCATTGAAAACGCCTTCGTGCGTAAAGGTTGCCTCATCTGTGAATAGCACATGAGCTGGAAAAGCCGGTTGCAACACACACTGCTGCAAGAACCATTGGCAGAAAGCTACGCGCAGAGGGTAATCGCACGTCTGCAAAGCTTGGACTCTCTTTATGTGGAATGGGTGTAAACGTTCTTCGTGTAAAACTCTCCAAACGGTTGGTTGACTGATATGTAGACGACATGCTACAGCCCTTGTACTTGTGCCGGGTGTTTCGTCCACATGGTCCAAGATGACTTCTTCAAGGTGTGGTTGCCGTACAGTCCTCAATCGACCCCTTCCATCAGCACTGACGATAAATGAACCATTTTCACAAAGTTGCCGATGTAATCGCTCAAACATTTTGTTGTTCGGCATGCCTCTACGTGGAAAGCGTTCCTGATACAGCCGTAGCACTGCTCTGCCGTTACCATTAGCAGCACCATACATTAGATGCACGTCTGCCTTTTCGCTATTCGTAAAATCACGCATCACTGCCGAACTCTCAAGCGCAAATGCTTTGTTCGCTGTGCAGCAGGTCACTGGTGTGCCTCAACGCGTCACTTCCGCCCATATATTCCTATACAATAATTGTTTGTTTTAGTGAGCTCTACCACCCCTCAATGTTTGTCCCATGATTTTAGACCATCCTGTATAAGAGCACGGATACAGCATAACTCTTTCCTTTTCCATAAAATTACTATATCCTATATCCAAGTAACTCCGACTCTCCGCCCCGCCCCACGCCGCCACCGCACCGACCGCGGCTGTCGGAGACACCGAGGAGTCGTACGAGACACGAGTAGGACCGAAGTTGACCGAAAGTGACAACGAAGAACGAATGTAGCTCGGTTGTGCTCGTTGAGACCCAATTATTTAAAGCGCTGTAGCCGCTATTTAAGGACAGCAAATTTCTGTATTTTGATATTAGAATTTTGTTTGTTTACGTTTGCGGAAATTTTCTGTGAAAAGAATTAAGTAATATTAATTATTCTTGATCTCGTTAGTGTATATGGTCAAGAATTAACTAATCCAGCAACCATTTTACCATTTAACCAGCGTTTGAGAAACTGGGGGTGAAAGTATTGAGGAAAATCAAATGTTTAAGTACCTCTAACGTTAGTACATTCCTAACCTACGTACGACTAAATATTCCTGACAAATATAATTTTCCTAAAGTTTTCTTAATAGTTAAGTACTACCATACCGTCACAGCTTTTACGGTCTTACTGCAACTTACATAAATATCTACGTGCGAAATACGTAATCTCGCCTTTGCTTTAGCGCTTTCGGTAAAAAAATTATCAATTTATGCTTATTATTTGGCACTTATTAAATTATTGATATACCTACTTAAGGTTTAAAGTTCAATAATGGTTACACGACACGTCAATCGTCATAATTATTATCATACACGGATCGAGATCTCTGTACCTATTGTATTCTGTCCACGGATTTATTTGAGAGTTTGAGTTACCTATTTCCGTGATATTATATTAGATACACAATACACATTCCTTTTACTCACTCGCTCCTTGGAATGAGTCAGATCCCCGGATATAATAAGCGGATATGGATATACCAATCTGAAGAGCCAAAAAAAACTGGCACTCCCGCCTAATATCGTGTAGGGCCCCCGCAATGACGTGGCATGGACTCGACTAATGTCTGAAGGTATGCAGGAGGCAATTCACACCATGAATCCTGCAAGGCAGTCCACAAATCCATAGGAGTGCGAGGAGGTGGAAATCTCTTCTGAACAGCACGTTGCAAGGCATCCCAGATATGCTCAATAACGTTCATGTCTGGTGATTTAGGTGGCCAATGGAAGTGTCTAAAGTCAGAAGAGTGTTTCTGGAGCCACACTGTAGCAACTCTCGACGTGTGGGGTGTTGCATTGTCCTGCTGGAATTGTCGACGTCCGTCGGAATTCACAATGGACAAGAATGGGTGCAGGTGATCGGACAGGATGCTTATGTATCTGTCACCTGTCAGAGTCGTATCTAGACGTGTCAGGGGTCCCATTTCACGCCAACTGCACACGCCCCATACCATGCCAGAGTCTCCACCAGCTTGAACAGTCCCCTGTTGACATGTAGGGTCCATGGATTCATGAGGATGTCTCCATAA
>NQII01008036.1:65581-80687 GCA_002778355.1 Clitarchus hookeri | reverse complement strand
ACAGCGAAGACTGTTCAAAAGAAGATTATGGTGAACTGAATCTAATACTGGAAAGCGAAACCAACGAAAAAAGAAATAGTGAAATGTTTTTCCTAAGCTGTTACTGACAGGTAAATCATCCAACTGCACCGTAAACCAGTGTTCTGATCAGGAGAATAAACGAAATGGCATAATAATAACTAATCGCCATTATGCAGCGATGCTGGATCACTGAACTTATAAGTGGTATATCTGTGATTTCACGAGAGCATTTTTATACTGGTTCGTAGCGTTTTTTCATAGATTTTGAGGGATTTTAATGTTTTGTGTAACTGTGTAATCGTGATAATTTTTCGTGTATTCCTTACTTATCTGCATTGAAAGGTTGTAATACCTTCGTCTTCTCTAAAATTAATCTGACTCGGAATTTGATCAATCTTATGGGGCATTTCGCTTAACGCTAAAATATCAAGTACTCTAAGCAAAAGGATCATAACACTGCATATATGCGGTGGCCAATAAATCACAGCAGCTTAGTTTACACCAGTGATTCGCGCACCTTTCAGGATACACTGGCAGTACAAAGGAAAATGTATTTTCATTAAATACGGCAGAAAATAAAATCTTACAGCAATAATATCTATCAAAGAGAACTAATTAATTCGGTACAATTTGTTCACTTAGTTATGTCTAAAATCCACGTTTCAATATAGTTCGATGTTTTGTGATTGTAGAACATCTACTTTCACACTGAAAATACGATCTGCTAAAGGATGACTGGCATATTGATATTGTAAGGAATTTACATAATGCTGTAATTTGTACTTAACGCTAGGTACAGCCAAAATTAATCACTTACTACACCTTATAATTCTGCTNATGCTGTAATTTGTACTTAACGCTAGGTACAGCCAAAATTAATCACTTACTACACCTTATAATTCTGCTAAAATATAAGAAACATTTTGGTAGGTAGAATTATTAAGATATTAAGCTATATATTATAAAAAATACTCAGCCCGATAAAGCTATTTTTTGACTTCGATTAAATATTTATAAGGGGTGCCAAATTGCCAAATCTTGCACATGAATATTTTCCTCTAGTCAAATTGTTAAAACTTTGTATTAAACATCTCTAAAATTGTTAAAAAAAATACTTGAAATTACTGAAACTGACTAGCCAACCAGTGATTATTCCTGCAGGCTGTTAACTGGCAATATCTAACAAGATCTCGAATATTGGTCAGAAAATCAATTCATTATTTTCTAAGTAAGCTGAAAAAATCTTTATTATATAGCCTGCTATTAGAGACTTTTAATGTCTGGGTTACTTTTTATCTACAGGGCTAAGTAGCGCAATAAAATACTGGTGCTAAATTCCGATCAATATCTCGGCAACAGCATTGTCGCTTAAGTTAACCGAGCTAGTGTTGATGTGAAAAGAAAATTGTTTCCAAAAATGTATTTAAAAAAACCAACTAATGGTTACATGGAAGCTTTTCTTTCAGTTTGCAAAACTATCTTTTTGCTTCTGTCCNGTATTTAAAAAAACCAACTAATGGTTACATGGAAGCTTTTCTTTCAGTTTGCAAAACTATCTTTTTGCTTCTGTCCCCAACCAGACTTGAATCCCTGGCACATCTGTGCTTTTAAAATATCAGGTACCTTCGAAAATTANTTTGCTTCTGTCCCCAACCAGACTTGAATCCCTGGCACATCTGTGCTTTTAAAATATCAGGTACCTTCGAAAATTAAGTGAAAATTCTGGAATTGATCCTGACCTCTCCTTATAACCTTGTAATACCGTTTATAATTTTGGCAAGGGAAATTTTACAATATAGAGAGAACTTTTATATCCATCATAAAATAACTTAAATTGGCTTTTATGCTTAGGTGATTTTGAACGGTTTTATATTTTGCCTTCATCGCCTAAAGCTTTCCTTAAGGCAGGAAGATGCTCTACACGATCATCAAACTTATGGATATATACACATACATTACCGATAAACAGAAAAATTCTGCGACTTCATTTCTCGATGGGGTCAACTTTTGTACGTTTATAACGGCTTTGCTGTTGGGCCAATGTATATTTGTCGCTCTCTTGGGAATTATTTTGACAGAAACACAAAACTGAACGAGGGACAAATATCTACAATAAAAAAAAAAGTAATCATTATTAAGCGGCACTACAGAAGCCAGAAAAAAACATGAGACACGTTGGGGTCACAGAATGAAGTGAACTGTTACCTTAAAATACTTAGTTACATGATGATTAGGGTCGGGTTTGATTAATTAAGAAGTTGTTCCAAAAAATTAATATAACCGAAATAAATTTTGTATCCTTTAGGCCACGTGTTTGATTATATTTCTAGAACAAATATTTTATATGACAAGCCGATTAGTAAAATGTCACAAGTAACTAAATATGAAAAGAGTTTGATATCGAAGTAGTTTAAAAATAGTGCTATGAAATAAATAAACATAGTAAACGAAAATGGACAACGTT
Source organism: Clitarchus hookeri (assembly GCA_002778355.1). Classification (NCBI taxonomy): domain Eukaryota; kingdom Metazoa; phylum Arthropoda; class Insecta; order Phasmatodea; family Phasmatidae; genus Clitarchus; species Clitarchus hookeri. The sequence goes on along the minus strand of NQII01008036.1, from coordinate 78,202 downwards.
TTGAGAGAAGTAAAAGCAAATACCCGCGGATGAACAGCAATATGCTGGATGGAACTGATTTCTACTGACAAACTTCAGCAGGTGATTCCTCATGAGAAAATTCCTCGGAAAAATATATACGACGTATATCCGAAGTCCATTCCGGAAGGGTGTAACCACCCTTTAAAATGTAGTTGAAGCATGCGTTTATTGCTCGTAACACCGCCAGAATGAGAAACAAATCTCTGAGTTTCTGAATAATGCATTATTGAACGACGAAGTGCTAACCATAAAAAATTGGGTACATATATAAACCCCCTTTCATAAAAAATGAGAGACTGGAAGCCCACATGTGCATTTACAAATGTAACTATTAGGCATTTTTGGGTAGTTCCCTGGAAATTAATAATTTACCATGTTCGCCTTGAGCTTTAACCCTAAATGCCATCGTTTTAAATACATGAATGTATAAACAATTTCAACATTTGCAGTGTTGGATCATTATGAATAAATTTCTCGAAAATGGTGGAATTTAGCTTAAAAACACAAGACAGCATTTTTTTTTAGCCATGTATAAAAGATCACATATCCACACGAAAAAAAAACAAACTCAGTTATATATATATTTATTTATTTTTGCACAAATTAGGTGTTAGTTCCTCCCTTCTATTGAATAGGGGTTGATACTGGAAGCCATATTTATGTATTTTTACACATTCGTTTAATTACGCCTTATCCAGAAACTCAGATATTTATCGTTTATTATGGCTGCATTACTTGCAAAAAAAATTTGTTTGAAACAATCTTTCAAAGGAGGTTACACCCCTTCGAAACGGACTTAGGCTGTATGTCATGTTTATATTATAGACATTATTTATGAAGAATCACCTGCCGAAGTTTGTCAGTAGAGTTAATTTTCATCCTGTTGTTTTGTGGGACGTCATCGTTGGAATTTTCAGGTAGCATTCATTTGACGCTCTACATATTTAAATGATATACTTCGAAAAAAGGGGTAATATTTGGCCAGTCACATTAAGAGAGGCAAAGCAAAAATTTGAGAAAAGAGATTTTGCAAGCTGTGTGACATGTAGATTACACTCCACAGCTGTTTGTTTACTCCGGAAAAAGTCACATGATAATTGGCTAGTGCCAAAGTAAGGATAAATTTCGCGCTTGATTGGGTTGACCATATAACATGCGAATCAATGCCTATTTATTTGTGAGTTACTTTCCTCAAAGTACGTTAAAGCACAATATGCCTGTCATTTAATCTCTAACGTCGTAAAATTGGGCCATTGGGAGATTTAAATTATTTACTTTTTTTATGTATTTTCTAAGACGGAATATGGTTTCACAGATATTATTTTCCATTGCCATATTTATTACGTTAATTGGTATGTAATTTCATTGCTCATTAACATTTAAATTTCCTTTATTTTATCGTAAACACATGTATATATCTTTCCAGTATGCTATTTTTGTAATGTGTTTATAAGGCCCTGGTATATGAGCAGTTATTGATCCGTTGCCATGGTAACTAAGTGACTTGTTGAGTAATTTCTGCCTGTACTTCTCTCGTGATTGGTGATTTTTAGACGGCGTTATTTAATGAAGTGTTTGAAAGGAATTTTTAGCATCTTGTTGTTCGAAGGCAGGATGTTAGACCGCGTGGGTTTGGCACACGGTGTTTTTAATGAGAATATATTACAAGGACCCAAGTTAGAACACGAAAACAGGCCGTCTCTAAAGAGACGAAGACGCAAGGCAAGTTTAAGGAAGAAGTAGGCTTGTTTCAGTCTCCGCTCGCATATATTTTCAGAAAAATTAGTTGGAACTACAGCGTGTGCTAATATGCGCTGGGACTCTAATGGCACTACAGGTCCGAGAGCCTGAGTAGGGAAGCCCGCGATGAGAGGTCCTGCCGCATCCGTTGGTATGCGACTCCCGACAACGAGATCAACAGGAACGCCTAGAAATCCGAGAATTCTTCGTCTTTAAAAATTATAATCAGATAAGTTCCAGAACTTTTTTTTAAGAAGCAAAGCCGAAATTACTATTTTTTTAATCAAGTTTAGCTGACTCCAAATTATTTTAACCACGGGAAACTTGGGAAATAAGAACACTCTTAAAACACTGAGCCTGTCTGAAGCTAAGAAGTAAAACAATTAATTTATTTTTTTCGAAGTTAGAAATTTTCGATGCTAAGTCTAAAGTAAAATGGCGCCCCTGAGTCAGGAGAGAGGATAGTGTTGCCGAGGCCGCTCATAAAACCTAGTCTGTTAAATGATTTCTCTTTTCCTGTCATATTTCATCTGCTTGAAACAAAAATTATTATATTCCATATTTTTTCTGGCCACGTCTCTGCTGAGTGATAATTTCAAGTAGCAGTATATACTTTCCTAGCGATAATTTTGTTAGTTTTGTATTTGAATATTTGTTGTGTTATTAGTAAGTGTTCTTCTGTCAGAGTCTTAAGTTCTTTACATCTGTGTTATACGCTGTCTCTACATCCTCTCACGTAGGACATATGCAACCCGTAGCTAAAGCTGTTAGCTACTGTGTTTCATCTGGCGCTGCAGGGGCCTAATTATCTCCAGCCTAACACGTACACATGTAGTGATAGTATCTAGCTGCACTACAAGTCGCTATTTGAGTTTATATGGTGTCTAATACCTGAAGTTAGAATCGTTGGAATAAATATGAGCCTGTGAGGACAAAATATCGAAGAGTATTCGAGTTTGTTGACTGGTATCCCAATCCTTCGTCGAGGCACTTAGAGGAGGTAGTTTCGTAACACCAACAACAGCCTTTAAGAACTACAGTACTTTTTCGTCACGTTCAACGTTCAAGTAACAGTATCCCGTGAGAAATCCACACGTTTTCTTCATAGGACTCACCCGGAGATGCTCTCGTTCATATAGCGAATTTCACCTATGGTTCTGGTGTTAAACTGCAGCAATTACTGCATCGCTACCACCACTAACCCTGTGTAACACCATCTGAACTGGTCGTGACTGTCACGTCCCTCTTCGGAGCTGTTCAGCTGGTAGCAGTCGAGATAATAAAGTTAATACTGTCAGTCAGTGACACCAGACAATGGAATAATAGCACAAGGAAGTCACTCTGCTGTCTGCGGGGAAATCAGTCAAATAAACTAGGTACGAATGCCTTTGGAAAACGGGAGTGACCAAAAATAAACAAAAAATCCAATAGCTAAACCGTCGTAAGCAGTTAAATCTGTGAGTGTATTTCTCCGGAATAGTCAACTGCAACTGATTTTCATCGAGAGTCGTTAAAGTGATTGAGAGATTAAAAGTTAATTTGAGTATGCCAGATATACTGATCACGGGAACTTTAATTGAGAAGACGATTCCATAACACAGCAGTTAATCCGCTCCATAAATTGCTAAAAATACACAGGTAAAGCAGCTGCTTGTCCCACTATCTCCAGCCCCGCACGCCAACAAAATGGCGTCGCTGCTCAACAAAATGTTTAAACGCTACAAAATGAACTTGATCGAGTCATCGTACTGCAAAGAATGCAGAAATTCTACTTTTATATTTTGAGATAAAACTTAACATAAGTCTTTCTACATGATGTGTTCCACACACTTCCGCGAAAATTAAAATGTTTAAGTCATGAAAGATTAGAAAGANAAAGTTAATTTGAGTATGCCAGATATACTGATCACGGGAACTTTAATTGAGAAGACGATTCCATAACACAGCAGTTAGTGCGATCCATAAATTGCTAAAAATACACAGGTAAAACAGCTGCTTGTACCAAGATCTCCAGCCCCGCACGCCAACAAAATGGCGTCGCTGCTCAACAAAATGTTGAAACGCTACAAAATGAACTTGATCGAGTCATCGTACTGCAAAAAATGCAGAAATTCTACTTTTATATTTTGAGATAAAACTTAACATAAGTCTTTCTACATGATGTGTTCCACACACTTCCGCGAAAATTAAAATGTTTAAGTCATGAAAGATTAGAAAGTATGAAAGGACTTAAAAATTCTGAGGAACTTAAAAAAACCCTCAATTTCTGCTCAACATTCTAAGCTTGAATAAAACATTTTACATGTCATGGTTTCCAAAAATAAAGTATAGTAATATTTCATTCAAATACATAACTATATCTACTAAATTCTATAAAGTTTTATTTTATCTGCGTTGCTAAATATCGCTAATTCAACCAATTTTGTGACATACAGGTATGATTTTAAAATCTTTGCAAATTTCGATTCGTGGTTACGTCTAACTTTTCTAAAGCTCTGCTAAAGTTCGATTTACAGACTATTCATCTGCCTCCTGCAAACAAAGCTAAACCAAGTCTGTAAAACTGAGCCAAAAGGACAATGAAGCGCATTCGTGCTCGTGCAATGTATTCACATTTTGCATAACAATAATTTCCTTCTAGGCGTTACCAACACACCTATTTTCTCACTATTGTTATTCATATTAATAACAAATGTAATATAACAAATAATATGTAAAATATAAGGTCGTTCTAATTAAACAAAAATAAGAGAGTTTTATCCTAAGAGACGCAGAAAACTCTTGTGATACAATGCATATGTAGGAAAAAACCAAACACGTAATACATGGGCGATTTTTCAAAGGTTTGATTCAAAACGTGTGAATATACCACAAATAGACTAAACAAAAAGCCACGAAGCTGTTTGATATACAATATAGAGGGTACATTGNAATATACCGCAAATAGACTAAACAAAAAGCCACGAAGCTGTTTAATATACAATATAGAGGCTACATTAGTGTATCCATGTCCGCAGAGTTTGGCTGATCCAAGCGGCCCCTAAAGAAGATAACAAATGCGAGACCAATGCAATTCGCGGATTGATTATGAGTACAGGCCAGGCAACAGATTCTCCCTTTGGTAACCACTCACCCTTCCCAACCCATCCCCTGTTATAAGTTATGGAACGGCCAATAAATTTGAATGCATGAAAAATTATGTTTATAGTAACATTGAATTCTCGATTTTAACATTCCAGTTAGCAACGATGCCAACGACAAGAACATTAGTGTAGCGTAGATTTTTCTAACGGAAATATACGAAACTTTAGCAACCTAGGAGTATTATTTAACAAGACAAAGAAATTTAAACTATTTAAGAGAATTGTATATTTTTCTTTGGGTGGAAGAAATCCAATAGATCATGCACCCTCTGCCAATAAGATTTTATTTTTCGCTGGACACCGATGACTTGTTTGAAACTTATGCAACTACTGGTGCAAGTAGTGTGAATATTATTTCTCTTTATATCGAATGAAGAGGTCGCCAAAAGGAAACACAGAGTGAGGTAGGTAAACGAGCAGAGAAAATAATTATGAAATACTCATAGCACATCATTAGCAAGAATGGCAAATGTGATGCTGTTTAGAAGTAGCAGCCCAGAATCTTCACTGAGTATGAACAAAATATAAAAAATGTCATAAAGAAGTATATTCCATATAACCCATAAATAACTTGCCGTTACTAATAGAAACAACAATATCGCTTAAAGAAAAGTTNTGTCGTTACTAATAGAAACAACAATATCGTTTATAGAAAATGGCGATTAGATGGGTCATCTGGTCATTACTAGTATAAAAATTATGGGAATTAAATGAGAGATATGATAGCAAATGGTTTATAATAACATAAGTGTATTCTCGCCATTACATGCAGGAAATGGAGAAATGTTCAGAAGTATCTGCGTTCTAGTTCCACATGTTGTTGTAGACCTATAGTACTATAGTTTTTATAAATAAGGAAGGTATAAAAGGACAAAATATATATGTNACTATAGTTTTTATAAATAAGGAAGGTATAAAATGACAAAATATATATGTCCAAAATAATAATATTCTACCCTTCAAGAAAGAAAAATAAAAATATTTACTCTTTAAAATAACAAAGACACTCGATAAAATTCCAAGCGCATTAACATACACCAATACTGCTCAATGTCCTTGTATGAAAACGAACAGAGGTTAATCATCTTTGTCAAAACAAATACCAACTGATACACTTCCTTTGAAGTTCATACTTTTCGTTCTGCATGCTTACATTAGATTTATGAAATTTGTTATTGCATTTTCCTACTAATAAATTCCGTAATAAAATTCATGTTAGTTTTTGAGTAATATCTATAAGAGATTTTTTAACTGTTGGTCCTGCGGTATAGTAGGAGTTAGCTTGTCTGTCTACAAACACAAGAATTGTGGGCCTGTGTTCTATCACGGGAATTTGCTCCTGCCTTAGATTTAACTTATATTAAAATAGTTTTAAATCGGCCGCCGAAAGCCTTTCATAATTAAAGGCAATGGTGCATCTAAATGCTATACATTCATTTATATAATGTTTATTAAATTTTTCGCAAGAATGTGAACATTCACAAAAATACAGGATGGATTACAACGTAATAATGCAGAAAGAAATCGTTTGGAAAAAAATTAAAATGCTTATGAGCGTAAACCCTGCTCGCCTAAAGCAAGGCTCTGGCCCAAGAACATGTAAGAACGCAGAAATAAGGTTATTTTCTGATCCAGAGACAGCAGTGAAAGAAATTGGGTTGGACAGAATATTTCTAAAAATGTTATGATTGTTTGTTATTTCCAGTGGGCATGCAGTGAATGTTGATATATTTGATTCTCCCTGAGAAAATACTTTGGAATACTATATCAAATGGTATGGATGATACGAAGTAATACACAATGTCCACAACATTTCTCAGATGTTTTCGTTAGAAATACGCGTTCCACTAATTCCCTTGTCGTTGGCATCGTTGAAACCTAGAACGTTAAAATCGGGAATAAAAAATCGCGAATTCAAAATCAGGAAACAACGCACCCCGTTTGCCTTGGTGGGATACGAGTAGTCTAACCCACTACACCACCGCGGCCCATATTCATTAGAAGCATCAATTATGTATACAGAGATACTCTTTTGCCCGCATTTTTAGAAAATAGTGCCAGGTGAGAAAATTTACAATTTTGATATATTTCCGAATAATTATTTTAGGTTCAATCAAATTTTTCACACCATTAGTGCGACAGAAAATCATGACCTTTTGCATTATTTAAGTGGGGTTAGTTATTGATTTTAAAAATGGTGGCCATATAAATATTTTAAAAAGTTTGTCATAATTATTATAAGAAAATTTAACAAAATTCAATTAAAATTAGTATGTAGAAATTTCCCATTAAAGGCGTCGTATCAACACATCTTTTTTAAAGTTAATTTTGTAATATAGCACCACATAACAAAATCTAATTTTTAAACCATATCAAAGGTAACAATCAACCCATTTACACAAAATTTTTCACAACAGTGGCAATACGATAGGCCATGTAAATTCAGGTTTTGTGAATGGCTCAGACACTTATTTTCAAAACAACAGCCTTGCTGATATTAAAAATTAGTAAACTCTTTCATTAAAAAACATTGACTGTTTTCATCCGAAGTTGATGATCTAATTAAACCTCTGTAATGCAATTGATTGCTCACTAGCTTATAGTATAAAATTATCTGTTTTCTAGTCATGTGTAAGGCACGTGTGTATATGTAATTGCCTCAGTATTGATGCTTATGTATCTGGTTTAATCACTTATTATATTACTGTCAAGAAACATCAAGGCATACCTATCGTGTAAGCTTTTAAGAACTTCATTGAAAGTTAATTGCATCAATTAAGATGAAAGTAGGTTACAAAGTAGTTTTATTAGTTACTAGCTGACCCGGCAAACGTTGTTTTGCCATAAAAAGTATTTCTAGTGATTATAGTATTAGAAAAAAATANAGAGTCTGTGTGTTTTTAATGGAAATTTTTCCATTAAAAGCAAAGAAAAATGTGGTAATAATCTAAGGATTTAAAATGTCTTTAATTTTATTACGATACTTACCATTATTCAACTTACAAGTCGTGTCTATTGTTACAAAACCATATTCCTTATCCCAACATTTTGAACAAGTCTCCCTAAATTTCTCAAATGGGATATCGCCACCAACGAAATCGCTATGAATATGTTTAAGATTTGTATCATCTTGTCTGAATATGCAAAGAAAATTGGAATTGTCTCTTATAAGCTGTTTAGGCACTTTTGAGTATGCCTGAGCTAAATAGAAACAATCAATGTCTTTGTGCCTACCGCGAGTGAAGAAATATCTTTGAAACAGGACTAAAAGAAGTATGACATCATCAAAAACCACAACAGAATCATTACAACATTCATCCACGGTAACATTTCTTCATTTGTAGGGAAAAAGTATGCTATTGGTTCAGATATTAATTTTGCTGCTACCTCTGTATCTTCCTTTAAAGCAATATATTTAGGTTGGTTCAGACTTTTTGAACACACATATAAAGTACCAAAGTCCAACCATCCTGGGGAATATATAAAATTATCTATCATAAGAGTTGTTTTTCCGCAGTTACTAGAGCCCACTATCAAACATCTAATATTATTAGGCATTAATTCTCCATGTCGTTTTGTCAATACAGTTTTGTCTGGTATTCTTATTTTAATATCACAGTCTACCTGTTTCATGTTTCTTGGATTGTTCATTTATTTAATAGATTTTTGTTGTTGTAATAAATGAGTAAAGTATTCAAGCTAACAGATAACAAATCAGCGTTAAAGAAAATACTGCATTATCCTTTAGAGATAGGGGAGCACTCAGTGGCTTTAGTTCAGTTCTATACTGCATACCTTACACCTAACATTACCCCTGTGAAAAATAGACTCTATTTTAAAAACATGGTTGGTATGGAAACATCAGTTGAAATTCCAGTTGGCCAATATAGTTTAAAAGATCTTGTATAAACTATAAAGACAATTCCCCCATTTGAAGTAGTTCCAATGGGTGGGGGAGAAAATAATAGCATATCCCTCGAGCTGGATAAGACAACAAACAGGGTGAAAGTAAAATGTGTGTTTGATTTACAGTTTGGAAAATGGGGTTCGATAGGAGAACTTTTGGGTTTCACAGAAAATAAAATCCTGAAATCAAATGAGTACCATTTTGGAAATACAATTCCAAAATTTGTTCCCTTTGAAACAATAAATATACACTGTAATATAGCTAATGGTATGATATTAAAACATGATGAATATAACCACAGAGAAACTAGCATAATTGCTACATTTAAACCAAGGACGACATTTGGATTTGGTGAAACGATCTTTTATGAGCCCGCCTATCCATTGTTTTTTCCCGTGCAAACAACTAAAGTAAAGGAAATAATAGTTGAATTTAAGGATGACAAAGGTAAATTAATAACATTTGATTCATCAGAACGAACTGTGGTCTTAGAGATGAGACCGTAGATACTTATATTTCTATTAAAGAAAAAGGTACTTTTAGGTTGGAAGTACTCATATAATAACTTTAATGGTTATTTAAACCATTAAAGTTTCATATAAAAAAAAACTACAGAATATAGGTCAGGCTTGTTGATAAATGCAATTGAATCGTGTATCTGACTTCATCACACAGCGCGCGTGAGTTCTCTTGGTGGTTTTCCATCTTACCGACTCGCTATCTACAAACGGCCGCGCTATCTGTGACGCAATATGTGAACCAGGATGTAGTCGAGGTCAGTGTATACACTCTGGACGTGATTCATTCGGCGGGACTCGCAATGTAAGTTGTATGAAGAACCTTGCCTAGCGTCTTGCCAGATAGCTCAGTGGTTAGACGTCCGACTCTTAACGCAAGGTTCGTGGGTTCAAATCCCGGGCTGAGCGGATAAATTTTCAGTGTGGGTGTGAAGGCGCCCGCATCCACACTGTATGTTTATCAACCGAGTCGTTCCAAATTTGAGCTAATAAAATAAATGCTCGTACTCTTAGTAGATCTAGGAGTAGCAGATGCAACTATATGTTACCCCTTAAAATCCCAGCATAAATACTCTCTACAGTAGTCAGTATTGTATCAGATGTATAGCTGGGTAATCTCAGATGGTGTTAGGCGCCACACCATCTGAGAGGGGGTACTTAAAAAAAAACTCCTTCACCTCACCACTAAAAAAAAAAAAAAAAAAAAAAAGGCCGGCCGAGTGGTGAGGTGTGGGAGTTCTCCGAAAAACGGAGTTTTATTGGCGTCAAAATTAGGCCGTAATAATAAAATAAAGAAAAGGTCCCTGGCGAGTCATTAACTTGATCGTAAACCTTTTGCAATACTTTAATATGATTTTAATTAGATTATGTTGCACGAAGTCAGAGCGGTAATTGAGTTTTAATGGTTCAACAATCATTAAAACCTTATAGAGATATGAATACAAATGAAAATATACTGATGTCTAATTATACGAATATGTGCATTTATTCTTTTACAAACAGAATAGAATGCCTTTGTGCGTCACCATATTTTTTCAATCCTTTATACACAAGACTTGTGCCTCCTCGATTGACATCACTTATCAGTTTTGTACTGAAAATGTATACATATCTGTCTGGTAGGGTCACCTTAAAATTTCCTGAAGTAACGACCACTTTGGGACCGTACTTGGTTTCATTTATTTCAGCGTGGTTTATCGGGTAGGACTGCCCTATTGTGAGGTCGGAAAGTTTCATAAAATGGCGGGTGCTGTTTAATGCATTTAGTAACTGATCCATTTTATGTTTTGTTTATTACACATTTTCATTTCTTTAAATGAAAAAAAATTCTCGCTTCTAATTATTTTTGCGCAGCTCGGATCGGCATTTCCATCAAAATCATTTAGTGACGAAATCATTTTTCATTTAGTGATGAAATCATTTTTCATTTAGTGACGGAATCAATTTTCATTTAGTGACGAAATCATTTTTCATTTAGTGACGAAATCAATTTCAAAAAGTCATTTAGAGCCCCAGGGGATACCTTCCGATTTAAGCAACTTTTTCCCGCGCTGGATTCGGCATTTCCCTTCTACTGAAGTAATACACAATGTCCACAACATTTCTCAGATGTTTTCGTTAGAAAAACCCGCTCCACTAATTTCCTTGTCGTTGGCATCGTTGAAACCTAGAACGTTAAAATCGGGAATAAAAAATCGCGAATTCAAAATCAGGAAACAACGCACCCCGTTTGCCTTGGTGGGAGACGAGTAGTCTAACCCACTACACCACCGCGGCCCATATTCATTAGAAGCATCAATTATGCATACAGAGATACTCTTTTGCCCGCATTTTTAGAAAATAGTGCCATGTGAGAAAATTTACAATTTTGATATATTTCCGAATAATTATTTTAGGTTCAATCAAATTTTTCACACCATTAGTGCGACAGAAAATCATGACCTTTTGCATTATTTAAGTGGGGTTAGTTATTGATTTTATAAATGGTGGCCATACAAACATTTTAAAAAGTTTGTCATAATTATTATAAGAAAATTTAACAAAATTCAATTAAAATTAGAATGTAGAAATTTCTCATTAAAGGCGTCGTATCAACACCTCTTTTTTAAAGTTAATTTTGTAATATAGCACCACATAAGAAAATCTAATTTTTAAACCATATCAAAGGGAACAATCAACCCATTTACACAAAATTTTTCACAACAGTGGCAATACGATAGGCCATGTAAATTCAGGTTTTGTGAATGGCTCAGACACTTATTTTCAAAACAACAGCCTTGCTGATATTAAAAATTAGTAAACTCTTTCATTAAAAAACATTGACTGTTTTCATCCGAAGTTGATGATCTAATTAAACCTCTGTAATGCAATTGATTGCTCACTAGATTATAGTATAAAATTATCTGTTTTCTAGTCATGTGTAAGGCACGTGTGTATATGTAATTGCCTCAGTATTGATGCTTATGTATCTGGTTTAATCACTTATTATATTACTGTCAAGAAACATCAAGGCATACCTATCGTGTAAGCTTTTAAGAACTTCATTGAAAGTTAATTGCATCAATTAATATGAAAGTAGGTTACAAAGTAGTTTCACTAGTTACTAGCTGACCCGTCAAACGTTGTTTTGCCATAAAAAGTATTTCTTGTGATTATAGTATTAGAAAAAAATTACTATAACTTATTGTAAGTGTGTGAGGATGTGGTATATAAGTAGAAGAGGCATGGAGCTCTGTGGACGATGACGGAATATAAAATTAGATAATTTAATAAATATTAATAAAATGGAAATACAAACAATTACAGCTTTGCGATCAATAATAAAGTTAATTAAGAAGTACACTTAATTATTGAAAATATAATTGTAAACACGTCACTACTACGATCTGAGCACAAATGAATAAGAGAAAGGTTATTGTGTGAGAGAAAGTGGAGACCGGCTACTCCGTGCTGTGTCACTGGGAGACACCTGGTGGGAATAAATTGTAACCTAGATCGATAAATGATCGATGATAATTGATCAGTTATCGACCTAGGGTAAAATTTATTAAATTACTAATATCGCTATAAAAAAATAAGGGTTGGTGGTAGAAGGGTGAAAATTTAGGAGGGTATGTATTTTTTGATGCCACATCATAAAAAAATAAAAAATAAAAATTTTGTTCAAACAATAAAAAAAAATTGTTTGGGGGTGGCCACCCTTATTACTTAGGGGTGTAAAAATAGATATAAATCTATTCTCAGACCTACCGACTATACATAAAAAATTTCATAAAAATCGGTCCAGCCGTTT
>NQII01008036.1:18349-65535 GCA_002778355.1 Clitarchus hookeri | reverse complement strand
TGCTGTGTCACTGGGAGACACCTGGTGGGAATAAATTGTAACCTAGATCGATAAATGATCGATGATAATTGATCAGTTATCGACCTAGGGTAAATTTTATTAAATTACTAATATCCGCTATAAAAAATAAGGGTTGGTGATAGAAGGGTGAAAATTTAGGAGGGTATGTATTTTTTGATGCCACATCATAAAAAAATAAAAAATAAAAATTTTGTTCAAACAATAAAAAAAAATTGTTTGGGGGTGGCCACCCTTATTACTTAGGGGTGTAAAAAATAGATATAAATATATTATCAGACCTACCGAGTACACATAAAAAAAATTGGTCCAGCCGTTTCGGAGGAGTTCAGTGACTAACACTGTGACGGGAGAATTTTATATATTAGATATCAGTAATGTCTTGTTTTAAGTATTATTCATACATTTTTTCCAATCATATTTATTAATACTATTTTAATGTAGACGTTTATTATGAACTGTATATATAGATATATATAATTCATTTTGGTTACGGGTACATGATGTACTAGAAGGATGTGACGGTTTTAAAATCTACATAGCGAGAGAGAAGGTTCACAAAAAAGGAAAATAATGCCGTACCGAAATGCATTTTACTTACAATTTAGAATACAGACGTTATTTTTAAAAATTATATAATTTAACCCGCCACCCTGGCCTAAAACACATTCATGTATTCATTTTTCACACAAAATAATCCGTGACACGCTCCAGCATTTTACCGTTCAATTTCCCTCAGGTCAGTAATACGTTTGATTGGCTTTTAGATATTGCGGGGTTCCATAGCGTAGACATTTAAATTCAAATATTACCAAAGATAAAATTTGAAGTTAGATGATGATGTTAGATCCTGGGACCTAGCTCGCCAGCTGATGTCTCCAAGCCGTAAAATTAAACGCCCTTGAAAAATTTCACGCATTATTGCCATTGACTCCCAAGCTGTGTGTGGTTGTGCCGTCCTGTTAAAACCAGAGTTCACTATCTTTGTATGCATTGGGAAACTCCAGTTGTGTAAGAATTTGCTGGAAACTGACTGCTGTTACTCGTACTGTCACAGTTTGATTGTTATTCTATAAAAATCTAGACCCGAAGATACCGAAGACTGATACCACACCAAACTGTCATCTTAGAACTAGAGGATGCAGTGCTCCACCGACTAATTTGCGTTGTTTATTGCGGCATATTGAAATACTAAACTATAAAGGCGGCTGTTTCCCAAGATGCACATGTTCCCTACTAGGTATTGTACATTATTAAATGGCACTTGATTCAAATTTGTCACATCTTACTGGGACATATTGCATATGCCTTTATTTTATCTAAATTTGTTTAAATATTGATAATATAATTTTTTTAATTTTATATATGAAGTAATGGAAATCTGTGCGGAATTTCTTAAATTGAGCATATATACACATATACACATACATAACCACATACAATTAAATTAATAAAATCGTTAAATATCTTATAAATAAAGCCAATTCCCATATATATATTTCCCAACTAAGAAGTGAAATCAAATCCGTATCTTTACCCAATTCCCAAAAAAATTAACGATATTTTAAAAAATTTGATTACATGCAATGTTAAAATTTTTTGTTTAAACCTAATTCATTGTATGTACAAACGTTTATGTCTAGAATGACAAACTCTATAGTAAACATCCAAAAAGTGTTTAAGTGCAATGCATGAAGAGGAAGTGAATAGATTTGGGTTGTAAGTATGGAGCAGCGCCGGAATAAAAGGGTGGGAGAAACGGGAGATCCCCGAGAAAATCCACCGAGCAGCGGCGTCGTGCAGCACGATTCCCACATGCGAAAATCCAGAAGTGACCCGATCGGGGATTGAACCTGGTTCGACTTGATGGGAGGTGAGCACGCTAACCGCTCAGCCATCGCGGCCATTTCAATGCAGGTATACTCAACCTTCCTTCTAACCTCAATTCAAAAATCAATGCAGAATGAACCTTCACCTTGAGAAATCTGTACCTACGACCATAAATCTCTGTTTATGTTCATCGTACATCATTTAGTGCACTATAAAAGGCAGATAAATATTTTTGCACCTTTTTACTCGATCCAGACAACAGTGTGTCATTCGGCAGATAGTGCCTGGTCACGTACCCACCAGCCGACAGATCAGCCAATAGGGAACATTTCGGAGTACGCTAGATCCGTTCCCATAACCTCGCATAGCCCATCACAGAATAGGTACGTCCACATTAAATCACTGCCATGTCATATCGTCTCTGTGTACTTATCTACTCTGTACCAACACAATATTCACGCCCTGAAGGGTAAACATTCAGGAAGCTTAGTGGAGTCGTCTGCCGGCATAACGAACACACTTGTCTTTCCCCGCCAGTATCGTGAACGAATGCAGTGATACGAATTGTGTGTATTGATGGGTAACTAAATTCATCGAGGAATGGGAGAAATATGGTAACGTTCTTTGAGAATGCGGATAAACGCATACCATTAAAATATTTTAGAAACTTAACTGAATAGCATTAGAATTGATTTCTTTTAAAATTCATAAGTCACATACAATATTTATTGTGTAGTTTTATTTTTGTCAATTTAAAGCTCTTGTTTTGGCTCTTAGCTCTGTCCTGCGAGCAAAAATGTTTTAAATAATTGTGTTTTGGTGCCAGGATAAACAAGACAGTGAAGGAAAATCGCTGCTGCAGATAACCCGCCCGAGAAATATCTGGAGATACGCTTGAGGGAAAACGAAGGAGCAAAAAGTAACTTCTCGGGGAACTAGACAGGATGGAAGGGGAGGAGGAGAGGTTCCCTGTTTCCACAAGAATCTTAATTATCACTCGTAACTACCCAACTGCGGGCCATCAGTGAGATTCACAGCCTGAGAAGTTTGCTCATTGCCTGCTTCGTAACCAGCGAGTTTACGACCCGCAGCACGGCCGCGGGAAACACAGCAAGTGAGTTGCTGCTGTAAGGAACACATTTTTCAAATAGTTTGTCCGGTAACAATAAACACAAACACGGTTTTATGGTTCTCACATATGACATTGCGTTGTATCGATATTGTCTATCTGTGGGTTCTTGTGGGATTTATTAANATATACTGCAGCCAGTCTTGACTCATTTTTCATGTTTGTCTCATGTCTCAGACTTGGTTTTTCTGTGACGACGTAGTATAGTAATGAAGTATTTTCAAAACATTTCACTTTAATAATTTCGGTATGTGAATACTCGGGAAGTGGTTTAAATAATCCGGAGAGTATGACTGAGAAAGCAATCTTGCAGCAACATGCGTTTCTTTTGGAAATAATATGGTCGTCACGTTATAAGGGAAAATAATTTTTATTTTGCTGTGCGTTTATCTTGAATGTGTAACGTGTCACACTGGGCCTGATATGTTGTATTGTCCTGTTGGCACTCCTAGCACCCAGCAGGTTGTATGGTAGGTGGAAACTCGAGAATAGTGTAAGCACAATGTTCCTTGAGCGTTGGGCCATATAGTATACTCCATGCTGCCGGAGTTTGCGACACTTGAAAAACCACCACTTCGGTTTACTGGCTTATTCTGAAGCTTCTGTGTGTTCGAGATTACTACGACCTGCTTGAATTAATTTGATGCCAGAACGGTTCTATACGCACGCCCTTCCAAGCAATGCTCACGCCTCATTTTAAGAGTTACAATACTGTCTGCAAAAGTTAAGGAGTAGTTGTATGTGTTTGAAAAAATCTCTAACGGATCCCCGCTATAAAAATACTTAGTTTATTCGATATGTTCAACAGTCATGCGTGGTGTGGGCTCATTTACGTTAAATAGAACATAGTTACTTGCATCATCAGGTTCAATCATTCTGTTCATTAGAATTAAAGCAAGTTCAAGATCTCTTTGGCAACAGTGCGTTTAAGAAATGTTGAAATGGTNATCATTCTGTTCATTAGAATTAAAGCAAGTTCAAGATCTCTTTGGCAACAGTGCGTTTAAGAAATGTTGAAATGGTAACGAGAGGGACACGGAACGCCGACCCTAGTCGACTGGAAATATTGACCTACCAGAACTATTGAGTACTCTCTCTTATGGTGAGTTAAAACATAACTCTTCGTTTCAAACGGCTACCCAAAACCTACATTAAATTAAAGAGCTGGAATCCATGTGCATAAGANGAACTATTGAGTACTCTCTCTTATGGTGAGTTAAAACATAACTCTTCGTTTCAAACGGCTACCCAAAACCTACATTAAATTAAAGAGCTGGAATCCATGTGCATAAGAACTTTCCACCGTATGCCGCCCGTCGTTTGCAGTGATATAAACCAAGACGCCGTTGACTCTAACAAAATGGAAGAAGTACTACGAATTAACAAATCGCTTTGAGGGTATTTTATATATCTGTCTCATCATGGATAAAATTTTTTTATTATACCTTATTTTTAACATAGAATATTTGGTAACGAGGGTTTTTTAGAGCAAACGGTATATGTCAACACATATTTTAGAGTCCACAATATTTAGTTTTTGTTGTTTTCACTGCCTCTGTAATTGCTATAAATGTTAAATAATTATTTAAACTTTTTCAATCTCACATGAGGAAATACCACCTTTATATAATTCCATTCTGATTTCAGAAATTCTGTGAAGTGGTTATGTAGCCTGTATAAAAATTATGTTTGAATTTTATATCGAACATTAATATTAAGTTATAAAGTATATAAATAAATACAGAATTGCAAGGATACCAGAAACATCAGTGTTGTAGTGATACAAANAAGTGTTGTAGTGATATAAAAACTTACGTTAGTATGGTAAATATGTGGCGAAAATTATTTACAATACTTTCATTCCTCCACTGTGGTGTTATAATGGAACAGAATCATCACGTCGTTCTTCTTTCCTTGTTATAATCCTGCTTCACNTACAATACTTTCATTCCTCCACTGTGGTGTTATAATGGAACAGAATCATCACGTCGTTCTTCTTTCCTTGTTATGTTCCTGCTTCACGGGTTTTACTGTCTCAATACTTGAATACCAAGGCGTAGGAGGTAATTTGGAACACTTTAGCGCTAGCTATACCATTACAATGTTAAATTGGACAAATGAAGTTTCAGCATGGCAATAAACCGGTTCGTAAAGCATACGCTTTATCAAAGAATTTGAGGACATTAAGTAGATGAAATGAGAATGGCTGGCCAAAACTCATTAAGTCAACCTATCTGAACACCTTTTGGATAAGCTGAAAAGTCGGTTGAAATCTGAAACAAAACAATTACGCATCGCATTGTCCTTTATCATGTTGAGCGAGGAATAAAGCTCTTGCAGAAATCAATTGCAAATACGTGAAAAATATTTCCTGGAGGTATCAGAAGGCTCTTCTAGGTGTTCATTGCTCTGATACCGTAATAAACCCTAATTAGTACCAGTGCCTAAAAGTTAATGAATTTTAAACATTTTACATATTAAATATTAGGTTTATGAAAATTACATTTAATCAAAACAATGTTAAATTATTGCGAAAACGTTGTTTTCAAGGAAGGGTGAAACACTTAAATATAATCGAAGATCAGCAACAGTACTATTTTTTCTTTATCAGTATGCAAAAATTACAACACTTTTACCAAATTTTCGGAACAGTTATGTACATTTTCTGATTATCAAATACTTTGACCTGGCAGTAGTGTTTCAACAAAAGTACCTAGTCTAATTTTTTTATCGCTTCCATATGATCTTCCACTAATGCAAGCGACCAAGACCTCTTACTGTAGGGGAAAATTACGTATGAAAAAAAGAAATATTAAGATATATATATCAAAATATCCAGTCTTACTCAGTGTTTGGCTCATTGACTGAACACATAACACAAAATCCGCTGGATTTATGAACACTGACATTTAGTTCACCCTTATAAAGCATAAGAGGCACCCGCCATGCGTTTAGCTAAAGATAGATGCCTATGTAAGTACCAAAACCTGTTTTCATGATATTTCGTATTTCAGCACCTTAAAAGTCTAAAGATAGTTAAATATGTTTTCACTGTATCATTGTACAAATTTAAAATAATATTCGCTCATTTTAAAATTTTATTCATTCACGGGGTGAAACAGGGTGAAATGTTCTGTGCTAAACATTGCCCTTGTTTTTGTTAAACAATTATACTTAACTACTGCGTACGAGTTAATTTAATTTTTTTTATATTGGTATTCCTTAGATGTGGCGAGGAAACTACAAATTTGGTTCAAAAAGAGTTTCATAGATAAAAAAAAAATTCTACCTATTTCACGTAGTACACGCAGGCGAAGCCGCGGGAGGAAAGCTCATGCTTTTATAAATATATGGCTGCGTGTATGTGTATGGAAATATCATACCTCGAGACCAAGGCAACCTCGACAGTGAATTCAGGCAAACTGCCATTGTGCTGCTGGGATAATGCGGAGAGAGCTTTATGAGAATAGAAAATTCACTTCCGAATGCTAACAGAACAACCTCACCCTTCACAAATAACCACTTGTTATTTTCCTCCGCTGATCGAATATTAAAATACTATACTGAATTTCTTATAATTATACTTGGCGTCTGACTTTAGGCACAGTTTAGTTGGTAACGAGAATTTGGGCTATTACTCTCGATGTGAATGCTTATTTTGTATAAATAGTGGTTTCTCCAATTAATATTTAATATTATATTTATGATTGATGCTATGCTTAAAAATTGCCAGATATAAACAGTTTACTTAGAATAAAATTAAGACAATAATGTATTTTCGTAGACTTACATGTAAAACAATAGTATCGAAAAGTTGGATTAGGGATTGACTAAACACACACACGAAAAAAAATTGAATATAACGCAGCCCAAAAAAAAATTATATTTTCTATAAAACCGTTTCTAGTCAAATTATTTCAATTGTTAAATCACGTGTATGTTAGGTTATTCAGAATTCAGCCTAGCTCACACAGTATGTTTGTAGGTACGATTAAACAACAAATTGAAATTCGTAATTAGTTATATTTATATATTAAAATTGTTTGGCTTAACGACGTAACCTATAATGTATAACAAGGGTTATTATTGAAATTTATAAAATATAAATATGTAATGCCAGCGTCAAACTTGGTGGCACTCTGTTAAAGACTCTGTAAAATGTAAGTTGGCCAGGTTTTGACAGGTCTGCGAAAGTAGCGCCACTGTTTAAATATGACATCTAACTACGTATACTTCCGCCATCAGCTGATAGGCCAAATGGAAACGATATTGTTTATTTTCATGCTGTCATTATCAGCCAATCCACTTGTCAATGTACTGTTCGTGGGACGTTTTAGGCAAACTTGCTACTCAGAAATACGACGCTGCGATTGTAGTAATAGTAATGTGTACATAAATCATTAATTAATAAATTATGATAAAAAACAAAAACATAAGTAATTATTTTCAAATTAAATAACTTCAATAAAATGTAATGCTAAACTGATTTGAAAATATTTTTTTAGACGGACATCTGTCTAAAAAATTAGTAGGTTATAAAAGTAAAAATATAAAACCTTGCAAAAAATTTAATATTTTCTTACTCTTTGTTATTTGTCCGAGACAGTGAATTTGGGATAAGATTTACGAAACGGTAGTTGAAGCTATTATCACACGTTGGATATTATAGCTAATATATTCCAGTTGGAAATATGTGACGTGGAATAAAGTTAGATTTGCCTAACAACTAACACGTGCCCAACTTTCTTCGGAAACAAGGAAATGGATTTTCAGAGAACAATAGATAGCGTATTTTTAAAGTTAAACTTATTCTATTTCTGGCTTGGAAAGAAACGAATTTGAAATATATTTAGTCAAATTATTATAAAATAATAGTTCAGCAATATTATGCAATATTTCTGTATGCTTTTGGAGTTAATATCAATCACGTAATGAAAGTGGGGTTGGAGAGGGGAGATTAAGACTTGAAAAAAGGTTTTGAAATTACGTTTCATTTGGATACGGCTCGTTTTCATGTGCCTTTAGTTTTGAACACCTAAACATTTCTATTTTAGCACGAAGCTTAGTTTCTAACACTAAAAACCGCTGTTTTATTACCACGTAAAATAAAATGTATTAATTAACCTAGGAACTCTTTCGTATCACGCGTATTTTCGTCTGGTCTAATGTGCGTTGGCAGTGCACTCAGAACAGCCAACGTAATATTAACTTTTGTTAATTCGTGCATCAGCTGATACAGGATTTTGTAAATGGCACGTTGTTTGTTTCGAATACATATCGAAAATTAATTTTTTCTTACAACTCTGGGGCGAATCAACCGATAGCCACTAAATTTTGCACCCAAGTAGTGTTGTGGTAGGACATGCCAACTTTCCTGTTTTCGGTGGGTCAGGCAAATTTTTAAATTTGCGTTAATATAAATAATTTAGTTAAGTGTGTCACATATAAAAAATTCAAAAATATTGAACAAGAATTTGCATGCTAAAAATATTCATTAATTGCAAACATTAATATTTTTGCCAGCTATTTTGTAAAATATTGCCAGGTGAAAAAATGGAACTGTTTGCCATATTTACGGTACCATTAATATAATTTCTATCAAATTTCGCAATAGCAGTACTACAAAGGGCCATGTAAATTTACATTATTTAAGTGGGGACAGACACTGATTTTCAAAATGTTGGCCATGTAAATTATCAAAGTATGTTTGTCATGTCCATAAAACGATTTAACCAATTTCAGCCAGACTTCGTATCCTGATATACGTTGATCATTTTAAAGTGAATAATTATAAGGCCATAGTTACTTTTTTCCTATCACCTTTTTTATCGTTCCACTTTATAAAAAAAATTCCATGTAAGTATTAAACACAAAGTATATATACACCGGACTCGAATGTTAACGCCTAAGTCTTCAATAATATAAATATTAACTATTATTCAAAATGAGAGGCCTTCAAAAAGTACCCACTTTACCGTGAATAGCCAATATATTATGTATTAGAAGAATCGTATACAGAATCTCTCTTTTATGCAATTTCGAAAGATAGCACCAAATAAGAAAAAAGAGTTTTTATTCCATATCTCGAGAACCAATAAACGATTTCAACCAAATTTTTTACAACTAGCGCTACGGTAGGCCTTGTATACTTATGTTCTTAAAGTTATTTAAAAGTCATGGCCATGTATTTATTGTATGTTAGTTATTGTTACATTAAATACACTGGTGCAAAATGTAAAATTAACACCTGGATGCAATGGTCCCACATGAATAGAGGTATAATTGAACAATTATTCAGGTCGTTCACTGTATATGATAATTATCACATAGTAGTACACATGTGAAAATAGGCTACTGAGTGTCTTGAACAATAATGTCAGTATCTTTTGTAGCGGCCTATAGCGACGATGCATTCCTGCATTCGTGCGTAGAGACGATCATAAAGGTGTTGGATTTCATCTTTAGGAATAGTGTTAAACGCTAATTCCACCTGACATGGCAATTGGTGGAGATTTCTTGCCGGTATTGCAGACCGCACCAAAAGCCGTCCCATCATGTCCCACACATGTGAAATGGGGGGCAGGTCTGGTGATCGTGCTGGTCACAGGAGTTGACGAAAACCTTCGAGAGCACGTTGAGTAACACGAGACGTGTGTAAACGGGTATTGTCCTGCTGGAAGAAGGGATCTCCTTGGCGTTGTTGGAACGGCAACAAAAGGGGCTGGATGATGTTCTGGGTGTAGCATTCACTGTTCAGTGTTCCCTCAACAACCAACAGAGGCGTACGGTTACTGTAGGCTAATGTCCCTGAGACCATGATGCCAGGAGATCATTCTGTATGTCACTGCCCTATACACTCTGGTTGTTGCCGCTCTCTTGGTCAACGCCGCACTCGCAAACGACCGTCACTAGTGCCAAGGCAGAATATAATCTCACCAATTGCACAATTCCACGCCATTCATCCTTCCAATTGCGTCGTTCGTGACACCATCCAAGGTGGGTCGCACGGTGATGAGGCATGTGAGGAAACAAGGCAAGTGGTACACTTGTTCGTAGCCCAGCGTCCAGCAAACGGTTGCTGAAGGACCTAGCTGACACCCTGGATGCCACAGTGACCCTAATAGGTACGGCGTTCGCCATGCGATCAGAAATGGCTGCTCGTCTGATGCTGCATTCCAGGTGGGAATCCGTAGGCCGCTGCCGTCCGGAACCAGGTTAACGAGCATGTGCACCATCGTTGGAACACTGGCACCACCAATGGATCACATCCGACATTTTACGTACTACACTTTGAGTGATTATTTGGAAGGACCATCCAGCCTCCCTCAGGCCCATAACACGACATCGTTGAAAGTCCGTTAAATGCACGAATAAGGATCACCTGTGCCGTCGTGACATGTCTACAAAGCTTACTACACACAGGCCGATGCTTGAAACAACAGACTACTCTTTCACCTAGTCAACTACAGTTGTATTAGGCAGCGGTGTTACGCCTAGTACGCTGTTCCTACTCTGTCCACAGCACAGCACTGTTCATCATTGCACGTACTGCCCTCTATCAGTGACCCATACGTATTTTGTGTTTCTACGTCACCGCTTTAAAAGTGTTCATTTTTCATTTTCCACCAGTGTACATTAAGCTTATTAAACCCGAAGTTTGTGCTCCCAATTCCGCCTCCGTAATGCAGTAGATTGCACGCTAGATTATGGTACGATGATTTGTTGGTTCCGCTCGCGGTTAAGGCACGTGTGTATTTTTAATTCTCTCGCTACTGTTGAACATGTTTTAGGTTCGATCTCTAATGCCATCGTTGTCAATGAGATGTTAAAGCTTATCTACCCTCTAAGCTTTTAAGAACGTCATTATAATTATTTGCACCCATGTAGAGGAAAAAAGGCTCATTAGTTTTATCGGACTTCCTTGCGGTCAGTGACCATTTAAAAACGGCTCCTAGGATATTCCACTGGATGTTACACAACTTACCATGGAATCGTCATGAATGCATAGAAGAAGTGGGACTCAAGTCGTAAAGAATAGTAAAATTGTAGTGTTAAGTTTCTATATCACAAAATATAATTAAATATCTTATTTACTACGTTATTTCTGACCGGGGGTCCTTATTTAATGCTCATATTTTTAACCTTTCTCATTACTCTGAATGTATGTTTGCAAATTCATTACGGAAACATTCCGTACATACCGCCAACCTCCCGTAACGCAGTCAGCTGGTGCGCTCCGGTCTGCAGTGCAGGCGCTTCTGGGTTCGAATCCCAGGCGAGGCATGGGCGTTAGTTTAAATTAGGTCGTAAATAAGTTTATAATCTGTCCGCTGATGAGTCTTTAGACATAACAACGGGAGACGTTAAAAAAAACACTTCCCAATTCAGTTCAATTCTCTACATACCTATAGACATAACCGTACAGTTTTTATTCTTATGGAACCCGGGTTTGTCTATGATGCGCCAACTGGTCAGAAATTTGCCCTTCCTGAAGGCCAAACACCAGTAATTGTTCATGGGACACAGTGTTTAGTCGTAGAGGTCATTGTATTGTGTATTAGTTCACGGCCAAAGAACATGAACTACAGATACGCATGTTTCTACTATCGAGCCAAGAGTCCAATTTACAACACTCATCGTTCGCGTACGACCTGCACTGTGGGTTTCTACTTCTCCATTTCCCGGCCTTCTCGTAACTCACTTGTACTGCTATCGTTACACCACATTGGCCTGCCTTCCTGTTCCCATACTCCTTTTCCAATATGTTGCTCCAGATGATGCTTTATGGTGTGTAAAGAGCGCGGAATTCTAACCTCGGAATATTATCCATATATTTGAATTCCAACTTCCTGCCATGCCTACCCACTTTGCAAATACAAAGCATATTTTATTCTTATGGCCTATATCTGAAAACTGCAAGTATCACTAAGGTATAAATCGTAACAGAAAATTTCTTGTTTCCAGAATGAAGACGTAGGAATTTAGGGTTCATTTCAAATAAATTTAATCTTGCGCTCGCATGAACTAACATACAGTATAAAAGTTATATTTCCATAAAATTCTGAAACTAATAAAACATGAAAAAAGTAATTAATACCACACTCTTCAGACTACTCGCCTCCCACTTAGGTGATCCGGGTTCTATTCCCGGCGGGGTCGCTCCAGGATTTTCGCATGTGGGAATCGTGCCGGAGTATGCCGTTTGCCGGTGGGTTTACTCGGGGATCTCCCTTTTCCCCGTCCTGTATTCCGGCACTGCTCACTTCTCACCTCGTTCCATCCACATCGGATCTGAAGACCTCGATTTTTATAGCCACCCAAATCTCTTCACTCCACTTGACTGGATATAACGCTTGTTGTGAGAACATTAACATTTTCGCCATTGTAACCCAATGATTTTAGGGTCTTTATCTGAGAATTTTTACACATAATCCAATAAAAACGAATAATTTCTTAGTTTTTGATCAAGTTATGACCGAAGATAATTTTGTACATGACTTTGAACCTGCGAATTTCTGAGGTTCAATTCACTAGCTTAGACCATTTAATCTTTGCAGATTAATAACAAAATTAAATAACAAATGATTTTGTTGAAGGAAATGAGACTTTTAAAAGGTCTACAGTTGATTTTATATATAGTTTATATTAAGATACTGGCCTAAATAATATACGTATTCGCGTTGTAGGTGACATGCTCTATTCTACATCAAAGTATATTTATATAATGTTTAAAAATCCTCTATATTCTGTTTTTACTTTTATAAGAAAAAAAATTCATTATTTCATATAAATTAAATTTATTACTCCATTATCCTCTACTAATAATTGAAAAAATTTACGCTAATTTTACAAAATTTAATGAAAAAAAAAATTTTGTTTAGTTTTCGCATGTCATTGCAGACGTTCGTAAAAATATTAAAGAATGTCATTAATTTATAATTTATACTTCATTTTAATAACTTATAATTCAGAATGCAAATAGTTTTAATAATATTTTATGTGACTGGAGAAATACATATTTTTTTACTGATTTTATAAACGTCTTAGAAATTGTATTTAAAAGTATTTGAAAATAACACGTATTTTATAAAAGTCAAATTAACAGAGCTCAAAAATGCAAAATTATATTGAGATAAGAACTGCAGTTGGTAAACGATTATAACATTATAAATTAAACTTAAAAAATGTATGTATGTTATAAAATGAGTTTCTAATTCAGTAGCGAATAGTTTAAAATCCTGAGTTGCTTCATATGGTGGAAATATATTTTATATTAATAAAAAGCAATACTAAATCTACATATAAATTTAATAGCGTTTCTACACACTGGCGAGTAACACAGATGATACTGCATTATTTACTTCAGTCATTTATACCTACACACTAGTGATGCAACGAATATTCGCATTCGCATTCGCATTCGCGAATATTCGCATGTTTTTGAACATTCGCATTCGCATTCGCAAAAATGATGCCAATATTTTGCGAATGTATTTGGCAATGAAAAATGAAAATGTCTATTCAATAATAATGCAACTGCAATGATTAAGACATATTTGTTTATTAACATATTTTTTATGTATAAGAATGTATTTTAATGATATTTGGGAAACAGCCTTGTAGTTATTCACTAGATTACATAACAGAAACACACTCTTGATATTCTTTTATTCTTATTTACCTAAGCAAAATCAAATTAAGGCAGGTAATTTCTTAAAACTTCTAAACTATATTATAACACAACTGTATGATCAAATACCATTGAACTGCTTTAACACAAAACAATGGAATAAGATATAACCCAACCTTTTTAATTATACAAATCAACTTTAAATGAGATCTTTTGTAAAAACACTTAACAATATGCATTTATGCAACCTAAAGGGTATCTTATTCAAATATGTGAGATCTTTTAATGAACTAGTAATCATGTTTAATTGTAAATCAAATCGACTTCTTATGAATAAAGTTAAAAATATATTGTGAAGAAAAACAAACAATATAATAATCTTCTTTTCAATTAAAACAAATATGTTCTTAACATTTTGTTAATTTTAACTTTGGTACTAATACTAACTCACTAATTATGTAATTTTTAAGATATCCATTAAACATTACTTCTTGAAATCGAAAAATAAAACTATGAAAAATTGTTTATATCTAAGCACAATTAAGTGAAACACTTAGTAATTAAATAAGAGTAGAGGAATATTAAACTTCAGAAATAGAAGTTTTGATGCCTTTTCTCCTTGCAGCCTATTTCGGTGGGGTGTGTAAAGAAGACCAGCCCCACTAAAGACCCTTTCGCTAGGCACACTAGTGGGTGGTGTTACTAAATATTGCCTGGCTATGGGAGAAATAATACCATACTTCTTATTATTTACCGCCCACCATGTAAGTGGATCTACATCATTTTCCACACGTTTATCTAATAAATATTCATTGATGGTTTTTTTTATCAAAACTTCTATAGGGTTCGTACATTCATTTTCTTCTTCTTCACTTTCGCTGGAATCCATCAGCAATTTCATGGTGTCTCTTAAAGATATAGATTTCTCTGTCAGACTGGCACTGGAACCAGATGTTTCAATCCGATGAGTAGTCATTCTGGCACGCTTAGGATTTGAACAAGACGATAGGCTTGATTCATCGTTTCCAATTGACTCTAATATATTTTTCACAACTTGATCCCTGGTTGAAGAATTTTTGAAAAATTCTAATTTGTATCTTGGGTCAATAAAAGTTGCCGTAGCAAACAATACGTCATTTTCCAAATGGGAAAATCTGCGACATAGTTCTCGTTTAAGAACTAAAATCGTATTCCCAACGCATTCGTCGGTCACATCAAATTCACCAATTATTTTTTCCAAAGTGGACAATAATGGAATTACTGAGGATACAGAAATATTGGCTGCACTTAGTTCTTTTGTAATTTCCTCAAAATATCTGAGTAAAGTTATTATTTTTTCCACAATAATCCACTCTTCGGAAGTTAGTTGTGAAATCTTGTTATTCTGGGAAGCATAAAGACACAACGAATCTTTGTTTTTCAAAATACGCTCTAACATATACAAGCTGCTATTCCATCTTGTAGCACACTTTTGTATGATTTTCAGCTTTGGCTGATCGATTCTTTCTTGTAGAGCAGCCAGTTCATCTTGAGCTACATTTAAGTGATGAAAATGTGTTGCCATCTTTTTACATTTTGCAATCACTGTTATAACGGAATCTTGTGCCTTAAGCCCTTCCTTGACAACCAGCTGAATTTGGTGTGACGAACAATCAATGTCTCTAATTAATAACAAGGAAATACCTTCTTTCATGTTTGTGCCACCATCTCTAACAATGCATTGCACTTTTTCTTTAGGTATTTCCCAATGCGACAACATGGTTTCAAGTTTTATAGCTATATTTTCACCAGTATGTCTGCCATCGTTAAATACCTTTGCGTTTAACACAATCATTTTTCTCTCAAAGTTTTTTGTTATACCATGACATGTAAGACTCAGCAAAGATATTCCTGAACAAGAATCAGACCAAATATCAGTGGTAAACGCCAATTTTTCAAATGACTTAATTAATCCCAAAATTTTATCTTTGACTTTGCCGTAGAAATTCTCACATATAAAAGAAGAAAAATGTTGTCGGCTTTTTATATTATACGACGAACAAAGATGGTTCAATAGTCTGACAAATCCAACACTTTCGACAAAACTAAAGGGTAAGTCCTCTAAAGCAATCATTTCACTTATGAAATTATCAATTTCCAAAGACTTGGCATTGTTGTTATCCCACTTTTTTGTTTTTTCGACGCAATCAGTCAAATACATCTGTTTCAGGTCGGTTTTCGTACATTGTCGCGAAGTGGAGGCCACAACACTTGTTGTAGAAGCATTTCGCTTTTCATTTTCCCTATTCTTTAAAGCATTATACTCGTTTTTATGCAAAGCTTCCAGGTGATTTCTCATAGCACTTGTTGTTCTTCCTTTGCGCTAGTATTGTTTATTACATATTTTGCATTTCAAATTTTCAGCATCACATATTGTAAAATAAGTCCAAACTTCGCTAACACACGACCGCATCATTTTGAAATATCACTTATCACTGTACAATTACAACAATAGAGTATTTACAAGTTAAAAACAAAACTTAAGTATGTTGACTCGACGCTGCCCCCACCTGCACTATACAGGGTGGTGGATAGCAGGGTACATAGTAATTTGTTACGGTGCTGGCTAACTGCACCTTGGGCTGCTGTAAGATGGGTGACACAAAGACATAACTGGGTTCGGTTTATTCACGCTTTACTTTTATTGTCCAAAGTTACAGTGATCTGTACATATATGAGACCTAGCCCCTTTTATATCTTCTCGGACGGTGGAATCTAGCTATCCCTCGATGCTGGTGGCTGGCGTTGTCGTGCTGTCTCGGTGTCTCTCCCGGGAAGTCCTGGGCTCGATCCCTGGACGTGCAGTTCTCTCCTCGTCGCTCGTCGTTCCTCGTATCTGACTCTCTCGTGACTCCGGCGTAACTCCCGACTCCGTCGTAACTTCGTTGTAACTGTCTTGTCGCTGCTGCTCCGTCGTAAACGTCTCGTAACTCTCGCGTAACTGACCTCAACTGTCCTTCACTCTCGCGTAACTCTCTTAACTGTCGCATAACTGACTTAATGGTCCTCTGTGGCTCCTGTATATATATGTTTCTGTTCTATTTTCCATATAACTCGGGACTTACCCTCTCGTGTTTGCGGTGGGATAGGGGTAGGCGGGGTGCACTGTTTTTCCCCGATTAGTAATTTCTTGTGGCGAGGGGCGATAACATGCCCGGGTCCCCGCCTTCGCAGCGTCACGTCGTGACTCAGGCAACATGACAGGTGCAGTTGGTTCGAACTCGGGGATTCCTCTGGTCGTTAGGCCATCGGTTTACGGCGTGGGTAAGAATAGCGTCGCCACTACTGGTAGGTATGAGCGGTACACGTCAAGGTAACCTCAAACTAAATATTTACGAAAACATTATTAGCAGCTAACTTCATTCAGTAAGCCAGCAATCACGATTTGTTTACTTCGTTCAGAGTCGGGGCATATGGGCTACTCTCGGTTTTAACATGGCCGCCCGGCCGGCCAGTTATAAACGCGCGGTAAAATTCGAGTTCGTAGGCGCACGCTTTTGGCGCCATATTTGGAAAACCAACATTCGCATTCGCATTCGCATTCGCGAATGTCGGAGGTGGATATTCGCATTCGCATTCGCGAATGTGGAAAAATCGACATTCGTTGCATCACTACTACACACAGATAAAGAAATAAGAAAGTCCGCGTGGCAATTAATTAATTCTGATATTTTACGCCCCAGCATAATAAAATACAGGTGCAATATAGCACTGCTCAATTATTGTGTCTTTTACTATTCCCAACCCTTTCAAAGCCATGAGTAAATATTTTTACATTAGTTTGTCAACAGATAACATAAGAGTTATAAATTATTATTTTCCCCGTTGTAAAAGCAACGCCAAAGACGTTTCGTACGTTAACCTTTAAAACGGTATGAAAAACTGAAAAGCTCGCCGATTATGCATAGACTACGTATCATACTCATAAGAAAAGCCCGCTTTTAGATAATACTGTGTATATACACCCTCATACAGAATACAATGTGCCTTGAAAATTCTTTAAATGACCGAAGAATTATGTTTAACAACATAAACAAGTAGAACCTTTATGTATAAAATGCCTCACAAATCAATATTTTAATATTTAACTAGACACGGACAAATAGTGGACGTTACTGTCTTATTACGTGTGACGAAAACAATTGTCATGATTTCATGAATTAAAATATCTCAACAAAACCGATCCAAATTTTTACAGCATAATTGCACAGTAATATTTCCCACTCGTTGCAATTTTCATGAAAATTCGTCCAGCCAGACTGTTTTGTAGGCATAAGAATGCCACACATAATATTTTTTAATGTATGTGTATATGACTAAACCAGGTCCTTCATACTACTGGCAACCTCCTGCCCAAGTATAATGTAATAAGTTGGCGTTATTTGAAATGCCAATAGTGCTAGCCACTGAGACTTGGAATGTATGAGTGTGATAGCCAGTCTTTACATTTGTGCTCTCCTCAGATATCAATCCTTCGATCAATCACAATTCTTCGATCAATCCCAATCCTCCACAATCAGATCCGCAATATTAACATGAATATTTAAATATTTCCATACATTTTTCGCAATCCTTCCACAAATCTTTCACAATCCTTGGATCTATCGCAATCATAATATCCACTCCAATCCTCCGCCATCAGCCACGCACGCCCTGCAATTTTCGCCAATCCTCATAAATCTTTCAATCTTTCAAACAATCTTTGGCAATCTTTCTATCAGTATTTTGCTATCCTCACCAATCAGCACCGCACGCACCGCAATCAGCTTCTCATCCTCAACAATATTCGTCATTCCTCACCAATATTCCAGTAAGTTCATTCTGGTCTTCGGGAAATAGGTAGCCAGTATTCTTAGCGTCTTCTGCATTCTTCATGTCGCTTGTTATAGCAAATGTTGTTAAGGGTGTATCAGTTCATCTCGAAATTCGCCATCGTCTTCACATCCATCACTGCTTTCATGTTCATCGTCAGTGCAGTCTTCGTGATCGACTTCAGCTGCTGTTTCATCCTAAATATAGAGGTAACGTTTCTTTGCAGGAGTCGCATGGATATCATTACTATTTAGAGCCTTCAACCTTTTATTTTTAAGGTCGTCGACTTCACGTGGAAGACTTGCAAATGTATATTCCACACAAACCTACTCTACTAAATACATTCCGTCTCTATCATTAACTGTCCCATCATTATTGACTGACGAATCAGTACCCACCGATGCAGCATGGGGTATTGTCGACATCACTTACTGGCTTCCAATAGACGAACCCTTGTAAATATTGATGTGTTGCTTCAATATATCTCATTGCATTAACTGTACGGTACCAATATCGTAATTCTTCCTCTTGCGAAAATTACTATTCCTACATGTGTCTCTTTTATTCTTTAGAGTTTAACATTTGCATACGTCTAGTTTGTGTTTTATTTGTTTAGAAAACAAGAACGTGTTGTATAGTATAACTTTGTTATATGGTGTTCTTTGCTTTCTCTTTGCGGATAGCAATGTCATTCAAAATTTTGTGTGCGGAAAGGCTTATTAACCAATTATCAATATGGAGTATCAATATGAAACCCTTGAGAATAAACAGAAATCGATCAAACTAATAATACTCTATCACAGGCAAAAATTTACATAATTACCTTTGTTTGGGTTGTATGGTAAAGATAAGGTGTGACAAAGCATATTGATAGACAGCGATACAACTCCCTTTAAAGAATTTGGAGATTGAACATCTACATGAAACACACACAAGTACCCTTGTTAATCATGAGATATTTATTAACATGCTGAGAACATAAGCAATTAGAATACCTTACAGTACACCCTTGTGAATGTCAATTCTCAGATTTGCTGTTTGATTTTCAATTACTTTCATACTGCTCATGAATGGAATGTATGTAGTGAAAATTTTCTCAGAGTAATCTAAAGAATATTTATCTCTCCCTTTCTCTCAGAACGACAAACTGCGAGACGTGTTTTAGTGAAAGAAATCTCAAAGTTCGGATAACACAAATTGGTGTTCCATAGAAAGTTAATGCAGTAGTTCATTTTCTATTTAGAATGAACTGATTTGATAAAGTTTCATTTTTCTTAGGCTAGGTTAGGGATTCATGGATTCGATTCTCAAACTTTTGGGCAAATGACAAATTAAAAATTAATATTTCTGTGTTTTGGATCCTGCAGTGAAATAATTTTAAAATTTCAAAAACAAATGGAAATAAAGTAGAAAAGTTTGTTCCTATCACACATACAGTTTTTCTGTAGACAAGTCTTACGACGTTGGAAATGTCCGCGTTCCTTGAACATCTTCTTTCTTGCACACTAAAATAAATTTTCTAGCGCTTTTTTGGTTACTTCAACAGCCTGTGCACATTTGAGATACTCACGATGTCTCTCTTCCATCCCCCTACGATTATGATGGGCGGTCCAAATATAAAATAAATTAAATTTGAAATCAGACAAAATTTAAATGTCTGACCACTGTCATGTCTAAAGAGAGAGTCCCTGGGCTTGCTAAAGGCAACCCTCCTTCTACCTAAACAAATTAAAAATAAATAAGTTCCTGGTAAGGGGAAGTTATCTATAAACTGTTTAAATTATGATCTCATAGGTTCCACAAATTAACGTTTTGCATACCCCTAGTTTGACAAGGAGAGTACACAGAAAACAACAGAAATTACACAATCTGTGATATAAGACGTTCAAGAATTAATATTTCTGTATTTATGAGACTGTTCATCAAAATAAAATGGTCATAACAATTCTACCATAATTTCAAATGTAAACAAACAAGATACGTTTCTTATTATCAAATGTTAACATTGCAAAGGAACATTCATTTTAACAGTATAAATATCAGATTAAATTGTAAAAAAAATATATATATTTTTCTTATATTCTTATTATTCCAACAAGCATTTTGACTGAAGGGAAAAACACGATCGTAGAATCGACATAGTCTGTGATCAGGCATCAATGATGCAGTTCACAGCTCCATGTTCGTTGAGGTCAAAGGCAGTTCTTCGTATTCACAATTCATCTTCACTCTATAAGAAAAGAATGCTTCCAAATCGATATTTACTTCTCAACTTCTGAACATCAACTAAGGTATCAGCGTGCGTCAGCGCTCTATATGCACTTTTTCCCATCGCTCAGCAAAACTGTCAGATTATTTCTAAGCCCACGAGAAAATTAATATCTTTACGATTTCAGGCTTCGAACACAGCGTCCTAAGCCATGCATCGCCTTTTGGAAATTCCCTATAAAGTGAAGATGAATTGTGAATACGAAGGCCTGCCTTTGACCTCAACGAACATTGAGCCGTGACCTGCGTTATCGCTGCCTGATTGCCGACTGTCGATTCTGCGATCGAGTTTTTAACTTCAGTCAAAATGCTCATCGACATGAATGAGTCACCTGTACTAAGAATTATTTTCGCACGCAGAAGAATTACGATATTGGTCCCGTACAGTTTATGCAAGGCGATATATTGAAGCAACACATCTAGATCCGCAAGGGTTCGTCTACTAGGAGCCAGCAAGTGATATCGACAATACCCCATGCTGCATTGGTGGGTACTGATCCGTCATACGATAATGATGAGACATTTAATGATAAAGACCTAATGAGTTTAATAGAGTCGGGTTGTTTTAAATGTACACTTGCAATACTTTCCCGTGATGTAGACAAACTTCAAAATAAATAGTGGCCGCCTCTAAATACTGATGATGTCCATGCGACTCCAAAAAANCCCGTGATGTAGACAAACTTCAAAATAAATAGTGGCCGCCTCTAAATACTGATGATGTCCATGCGACTCCAAAAAAAGAAACGTAAACTTGATATTGAGGATGAAACAGGACGTGAAGACGATCACGAAGACTGCACTGATAATGANAAAAAAAGAAACGTAAACTTGATATTGAGGATGAAACAGGACGTGAAGACGATCACGAAGACTGCACTGATAATGAACATTAAGAAAGTGATGCAGTTGAAGACGATGGCGAATTTCCCGATGAACTGACACCCCTCTACCACATTTGCTACAACAAGCGAATTGAAGTATTCGGGATTTCGAACTTGTTGACAGACTCAGACATTGCGTTTCCTTTCAAGGTGGATATTTCTCGCACATTAACGAGATATCGTCAATAGTTAGAGAACCAAGAAGGAGGGGTTATTTCGCATTATATGATTAAATGCTTTCTTTTGAAATTGTAATTACAAATAATAATACATTTATATTGTAAAATAATTGTTTTTCTTTATTGTTTTGTCGTAGTCTTTCATCTCTCACAACTTTAAAGTAGTGATATACGCACTTAACTATTAAGGTAATGATCCGCATACAGAATATTTATGAAGACGGAGTTCAAAACATTCACGAATAGTGAAGTGCATACAAATCTTTAAGTTTGTCGATGTATAAAAATTTTGGAGNGACGGAGTTCAAAACATTCACGAATAGTGAAGTGCATACAAATCTTTAAGTTTGTCGATGTATAAAAATTTTGGAGCCAGTTGCCGAACCAATGTAATTTAAATGCGTTTGTGTGGGGACAAACCGTTGGAGTGAATGAAGGATCGATCGAGTGATTGCGATTGGTTAAAAGATTGATGGCATGATAAGAAGATTAAGGATAATAATGTGAGATTGATGGAAAGATTGCGAAAGATTGATTGAAAGATTAGGAAAGTTGGCTAAAAGAGTGACGGAAAGATTGGTGAAGATTGATGGAAAGTTTGCGAAATATTGATGAAAATATTACAAGATTGATAGAAAAATTTAAATATTAATAGAAAATTTGCGAAATAATGATAGAAATATTAGAACATTGGCGAGGATGGGCGAAGAATGCTAAGCACGGGGAGCTGATTGCGTTACGCGCGGTGTTGTTTGGTGAGGATTGTGAAATATTTATAGAATTATTGTCAAAGATTGAAAGATTGAAAAGGATTGGCGAAAATTNGACGGAGTTCAAAACATTCACGAATAGTGAAGTGCATACAAATCTTTAAGTTTGTCGATGTATAAAAATTTTGGAGACAGTTGGCTAAAAGAGTGACGGAAAGATTGGTGATGATTAATGGAAAGTTTGCGAAATATTGATGAAAATATTACAAGATTGATAGAAAATTTTTAATATTAATAGAAAATTTGCGAAATAATGATAGAAATATTAGAAGATTTGCGAGGATTGGCGAAGAATGCTAAGCACGGGGAGCTGATTGCGTTATGCGCGGTGCTGTTTGGTGAGGATTGTGAAATATTTATAGAATTATTGTCAAAGATTGAAAGATTGAAAAGGATTGGCGAAAATTTAAGTCAGAGCGTGCGGAGCTTATTGCGGTTCAGATTGCGGAGTATTGGCATTGATCGGAGGATTGGGATTGATTGGAGGATTGTGATTGATCGGGGGATTGGGATTGATCGGAGGATTGCGAAAGATTGGTGAAGGATTGCGAAAAATCGATGGTAAGCATGACAGATTGATTTAAGGATTGATGTAAAAATGGTGGAGCTGGTTGCGGAGGATTGCTATTGATCGAAGAATTAGGACTGATCGAAGGATTTGGACTGATTTAAAGGTTGATATCTGAGAAGGGCACGAATGTTAAGACTGATTATCACCCTCATACATTCCAAGTCTCAGGGGGCTAGCACAATTTGCATTCCAAATAACGCCAAGTATGCCTAAAATGATCCCTACAATGATTACATCATACTTGGGCAGGTGGTTGCTAACCGTATGAAGGGATTGGTTTAGTCACGTATACATACAGTAAAAAAAATTATATCTAGCCTACTTATGGCTACAAAACAGACGAGCCAATGAACAATTCGGAGATTCTTGTATCGTGTATTTATTAGTCTGCAAGAGAGGGAACTGGGAAGATAATAAGAATATTGTAGAAACATTTGCATATTTCTACAATATCCTATGTAAACTTTAAGTACAAATTGGAAAAATAATATAATTAAAATAATTTATATATAAAATCAATTAATAAGTACAGATTTTGATTTGACATACGCTATGCCTATACAAATAATATGGCTACCAGAAACAAAAAAAAATATGTTTGATGGGTTGGTGGGTGTAATCACTGAGTTCGGTTAGCCCAGCAATCCTGAGACGAGCCGAAGACTGCCTAGCTNGATCGAAGGATTTGGACTGATTTAAAGGTTGATATCTGAGAAGGGCACGAATGTTAAGACTGATTATCACCCTCATACATTCCAAGTCTCAGGGGGCTAGCACAATTGGCATTCCAAATAACGCCAAGTATGCCTAAAATGATCCCTACAATGATTACATCATACTTGGGCAGGTGGTTGCTAACCGTATGAAGGGATTGGTTTAGTCACGTATACATACAGTAAAAAAAATTATATCTAGCCTACTTATGGCTACAAAACAGACGAGCCAATGAACAATTCGGAGATTCTTGTATCGTGTATTTATTAGTCTGCAAGAGAGGGAACTGGGAAGATAATAAGAATATTGTAGAAACATTTGCATATTTCTACAATATCCTATGTAAACTTTAAGTACAAATTGGAAAAATAATATAATTAAAATAATTTATATATAAAATCAATTAATAAGTACAGATTTTGATTTGACATACGCTATGCCTATACAAATAATATGGCTACCAGAAACAAAAAAAAATATGCTTGATGGGTTGGTGGGTGTAATCACTGAGTTCGGTTAGCCCAGCAATCCTGAGACGAGCCGAAGACTGCCTAGCTNTTTGATGGGTTGGTGGGTGTAATCACTGAGTTCGGTTAGCCCAGCAATCCTGAGACGAGCCGAAGACTGCCTAGCTCGTCCGAGTCCAGCCGAAGTTCGCGAACCACAGCCACAGCCACACAGCTCCCATTTAAAATACATTGCCTCATAATACCCATACGTTGACTACCCACTGCATGTATCATGTTTAGTGCCAAGAGACACTGCCGGTTTTAGTTCGCCCCTCTATGACAATGCAACAGTCTCCTTCAAGTCGTCACTCACGCAATCTGAATCACCTAGTACCTATCTGGTGACGTTTTCCCTCAAGTTCCTCTGCCACCAACACCGTCATAGAGTTCGGTCACAGTGGTCAGGTGGAGGGCAATTAAATTTTCTCGAAATACCACCACGTCTTCTGTAGTCCAAATATTCGGCCTTTCTCAAACTCTGTAAGAGGCCGCGGTGGCGTAGTGGTAAGACTACGCGCCTCCACTCTAGACGAACCAAGTTCGATTTCCGGCGGGGCCGCTCCCGGTTTTTCGCATGTGGGAATCATGCCGAACGATGCCGCTGGGTGGCAGGTTTTCTCGGGGATCTCTCGTTTCCCCGCCTTTGCATTCCAGTGCTGCTCCACACTCACTTCACTCTCATTGGCTCTCATGACCTTGATGTTTAGAGCCATCCAAACTTCTCCACTACACTCTCTTAAACAGGTGGTTAACAGTAATTGTATAANATGACCTTGATGTTTAGAGCCATCCAAACTTCTCCACTACACTCTCTTAAACAGGTGGTTAACAGTAATTGTATAATTTTTGGCAAAATATTTGGCATTTCTTTGGAGTTTTTATTAATTTACACTTGTAACGATCTTGTGTTTTACAATTACCGAACTAAAACTCCTTACAATTATGTAAAATTACTAACAAATCTAAATACTTTACAGCGTTATATTGTGACAGATTCTCGTTCACATTACTCTTGACGAGCAACATATGATTACTGGCGTATTTCTGCGCCGAGACAATACATACAATTGGGAAGTTCAGCACTAGAATTTCTATGATGTTACAGGAATATCAAAATATAATTTTTGCATAATATAGATAAAGTTATATATTTGTGTTTCAAAATAAAACATATAACTATTTGCTAGAGAAATCTGGTTTTAAATTATATCAACTTTACCTGATTCAGTTTTATGTTAACAACTCAGAAGCAGGTAAAAATTTGAATATCCGCTTATTATGTACAAAATGGCGTGTGTTTGTTCTAAAATTGCATAATTTTTTCAGCATTACGTAAAGTATCGTATGTCAATTTAGGCCTAATGGTAGTATATAAATTAAATGCCTAATAACGGACAACTTCAATTGTTTTTAAACGCAGTAAAAATTTCATTTTCGGATTTGCAATATATTTATCCAAATTTAACATACTGTAATGTTTATTTTAATTTTAATATAACATACAGTTAGTGACACTATTTGTAATTTTTATTTGTGAGGATCAGTTTGAAAATATTACTTAAACACCAATTTATAAAAGAAAACTATATGTACGTGTATAAGGCGTATTAGTAAACCAGCCAGCTCGATTAACGAGTTTAAATACGGCAGCCGATTTAATTGTAAATTTAAATCTCTTTTGGAATTTCTTTTTGAAGTTTATATCTTGCATCTTTGTGAAAAATGCGTATTTGTAATAAAGATTTAATATGAAATTATTTAGATAAAAAGGATAACCCACATCATGCTCAAGATGTACTGGATATATTCCTGAACAAGGGCAATAACTTCCAGTACAGACTGTGCACAGACACAGCGCTTTCCAGCGCCTAATGGATAACTATTTGCCATTTTGGTAACTGCGTGAATGGCATATCAACATGGTTCATAAAAGATTTCGATAATAGAACATGTGTTATTTAATACTTTTCTTTGGCAATGGTTTCCACAATTTTAACTGTGCTGAGGAAAATGGCGGGTGTAAAATCTTGATGCGAGTGGCGGAATTAGCGGCTGAAAATACAGCATTAACAGAGGAAGGCAGTTCTGGGGTAGCGAACTACGGAGCGGACAGTAAAAACTCCACTGGCGGATATGACGTTAACGGCGGAATTCACTGCCCCTATATATAGCCTGCAGCAGGGGTGTAAAAATAACGTGACCCGGCTACACTGCTCAGCGTCATGTGAAGCTTGTAAACGCGAGACGTCACACCACTTCCATGAGACTACTTCAGCATACCTTACCCTCGACGATGGCAAGTGACATTCCAAACTTGTGCTTTCGCGAACTTTTCTCTATTAAAATTAGGAATTCCTAAATACATGAATCAAATGGCGTTTTACCGCAAGTAAAGCTGGTCTGAAAAACCAAATTTTTATTTTATAAGGTAATGACTGAAATCACTTAAATAAAGGAGCTTTGGCAAATATTTTTAGCGTGTACACGTCAGAAATATTGAAAAAAATAGCACCTAAAAAGAGACCATGTTATGTAAAATGTTTTTGAGTTCAGGTATGCGATATTCAATGCTACAAAAAAAACTTTTATATCTGGGTTGTTGAAATTAATAACTAAGATAANATGACCTTGATGTTTAGAGCCATCCAAACTTCTCCAC
Source organism: Clitarchus hookeri (assembly GCA_002778355.1). Lineage (NCBI taxonomy): Eukaryota > Metazoa > Arthropoda > Insecta > Phasmatodea > Phasmatidae > Clitarchus > Clitarchus hookeri. The sequence continues at coordinate 38,523 of NQII01008036.1, read as the reverse complement.
TACACTCTCTTAAACAGGTGGTTAACAGTAATTGTATAACTTTTGGCAAAATATTTGGCATTTCTTTGGAGTTTTTATTAATTTACACTTGTAACGATCTTGTGTTTTACAATTACCGAACTAAAACTCCTTACAATTATGTAAAATTACTAACAAATCTAAACACTTTACAGCGTTATATTGTGACAGATTCTCGTTCAGATTACTCTCTACGAGCAACATATGATTACTGGCGTATTTCTGCGCCGAGACAATACATACAATTGGGAAGTTCAGCAAAAGAATTTCTATGATGTTACAGGAATATCAAAATATAATTTTTGCATAATATAGATAAAGTTATATATTTGTGTTTCAAAATAAAACATATAACTATTTGCTGGAGAAATCTGGTTTTAAATTATATCAACTTTACATGATTCAGTTTTATGTCAACAACTCAGAAGCAGGTAAAAATTTGAATATCATGCTTATTATGTACAAAATGGCGTGTGTTTGTTCTAAAATTGCATAATTTTTTCAGCATAACGTAAAGTATCGTATGTCAATTTAGGCCTAATGGTAGTATATAAATTAAATGCCTAATAACGGACAACTTCAATTGTTTTTAAACGCAGTAAAAATTTCATTTTCGGATTTGCAATATATTTATCCAAATTTAACATACTGTAATGTTTATTTTAATTTTAATATAACATACAGTTAGTGACACTATTTGTAATTTTTATTTGTTAGGATCAGTTTGAAAATATTACTTAAACACCAATTTATAAAAGAAAACTATATGTACGTGTATAAGGCGTATTAGTAAACCAGCCAGCTCGATTAACGAGTTTAAATACGGCAGCCGATTTAATTGTAAATTTAAATCTCTTTTGGAATTTCTTTTTGAAGTTTATATCTTGCATCTTTGTGAAAAATGCGTATTTGTAATAAAGATTTAATATGAAATTATTTAGATAAAAAGGATAACCCACATCATGCTCAAGATGTACTGGATATATTCCTGAACAAGGGCAATAACTTCCAGTACAGACTGTGCACAGACACAACGCTTTCCAGCGCCTAATGGATAACTATTTGCCATTTTGGTAACTGCGTGAATGGCATATCAACATGGTTCATAAAAGATTTCGATAATAGAACATGTGTTATTTAATACTTTTCTTTGGCAATGGTTTCCACAATTTTAACTGTGCTGAGGAAAATGGCGGGTGTAAAATCTTGATGCGAGTGGCGGAATTAGCGGCTGAAAATACAGCATTAACAGAGGAAGGCAGTTCTGGGGTAGCGAACTACGGAGCGGACAGTAAAAACTCCACTGGCGGATATGACGTTAACGGCGGAATTCACTGCCCCTATATATAGCCTGCAGCAGGGGTGTAAAAATAACGTGACCCGGCTACACTGCTCAGCGTCATGTGAAGCTTGTAAACGCGAGACGTCACACCACTTCCATGAGACTACTTCAGCATACCTTACCCTCGACGATGGCAAGTGACATTCCAAACTTGTGCTTTCGCGAACTTTTCTCTATTAAAATTAGGAATTCCTAAATATATGAATCAAATGGCGTTTTACCGCAAGTAAAGCTGGTCTGAAAAACCAAATTTTTATTTTATAAGGTAATGACCGAAATCACTTAAATAAAGGAGCTTTGGCAAATATTTTTAGCGTGTACACGTNATATGAATCAAATGGCGTTTTACCGCAAGTAAAGCTGGTCTGAAAAACCAAATTTTTATTTTATATGGTAATGACCGAAATGACTGAAATAAAGGAGCTTTGGCAAATAGTTTTAGCGTGTACACGTCAGAAATATTGAAAAAATAGCACCTAAAAAGAGACCATGTTATGTAAAATGTTTTTTAGTTCAGGTATGCGATATTCAATGCTACAAAAAAAACTTTTATATCTGGGTTGTTGAAATTAATAACTAAGATAANTAGTTCAGGTATGCGATATTCAATGCTACAAAAAAAACTTTTATATCTGGGTTGTTGAAATTAATAACTAAGATAATCCTAAGAAAACGGGCCCCTTAAAGGATGCAGATACCTGGAGCTACTTTCCGCTTTTGAGGCTGAGAAACACATGAGTGATACAGACTACAATGCACGCATCATGTGCGTAATCGCTACTACGCGCAAGTGTCTGAACTGGAGTGCAGTGTTCTTGTCGTGCTGCATGTACGTACCAGACTTAAAGTAACGACAGTTTCATTTTACTAGTTGTAAGTCTACGGCAATATTGAGGGCATAACCTTTCAATATTTTTGTATGCACACTCATTTGCAAAAATATCAATCACCCTGAATGAGCCATCTTAGGGGCACGTAAGGAAGTACACGCACACAACATGGTGGTATAAATACAGAAAACATGAGAACATTGTACCTCAGAAAGCATGTATTGAACGGGACCACCAAAACTTGCAGTATACAATCAGTATACTGTATGGTGTTGGTCCACCCGTAGAATGGGGCAAGTGTCAATACGGTCGGGCATGGAGGCATACAATCACTGGATATTTTCCAGAGGAAGATCGTGCCACAGCTGGCGCAACTGATCCTCCAAATACAACTTAATTGCCAGTGACCGAAGTTGCCATCCAATTTTGTCCCAAATGTTCTCAATAGGCGATAGGTCTGGGGAACTTGATGATCAAGGGAGCATGCTGACATCACGAAGGCAGGCCAGATATGTGTGTGCTGTGTGAGGCGGGGCATTATCCTGCTGGAAAATTGGATTGTCAAGCTGCACCAGGAAGCTGAGCACACATGGTCACATAATTATCTGGCACATCGCTGTGACTTAAAGCTTCCCTCAGTCACCACCAATTGGGTGTGGGAATGGTAGGAAATGGCACCCCACACCATGGCTCCTCGCGTTGGGAAGATATGCCACTTTACATTAAAGCGTATATCGCGGCGTTCGCCAGAACGTCTCCAGACTTGTATTCGACGGCCGTCTGTATCCAAGTATCCAAACAGAACAGTGATTCGTCGCTGAACACTACTCGTCGCAAATCCGCAAGCTGCCATCTTGCCCGTTCACGACAAAAGGTCACACATGCTCGGCGATGCACAGGTCGTAGACGTAGTAAGGGAAGCCGCGAAGACAGATCCCGCTCTGCCATCCGCCTAGATATGGTATGCATACTGGCCGACACAGGAGTATCCCTAGCTGCCGTGACATTTCGCTGGGTGATGCGCAGCGACGCCTGTGGAGTGCTTACTGCCTGTTGCACTATGAAACGATCCTTCCTGCCGGTGATTCGCAGAGGTCGATCTGAGGCTCCTCGACGGGTGTGTGTGCCCTCCTTTTCCAACTGCGTCCAACAGCGACTCACACTGTAGGCAGAAAATGTCGAAGTGGCTGGCAATGCGCCGAAACGTTCAGCCTGCCTCTCGGAGGTGGACGATGGAGTCTCTCTCGAACTCACCNCGAAGTGGCTGGCAATGCGCCGAAACGTTCAGCCTGCCTCTCGGAGGTGGACGATGGAGTCTCTCTCGAACTCACCTAGCTGGACAAAGGCTCGTCGAATGCGCCGTCTGGACATGCTTCGTGTTCACTGAACTTGTCTCTGTGACTCACACTGTTCGCACTGCTACTAAGGCCTACTTTGGTGACTTTCAGCTACGAATGATGGAGGAACATATGTGCTTCCTAGTGGCACATCCGAGCAGGAAAACCGCATTATACGCAAATGGGGCAGATGTCAGGTTATGATGATACTGTGTGGCAACCATCGTTTTACTCACGCCTTTCATTCATGGCGGCATTTTTTTTTGCAAATGAGTGTATGCTGCTCGTTTATATTTATGTACGGCGGTTTGAAAAAACATTTTAGCTATGCTGGAGCGCTATAAAATGGTGTTACTAATGCGCATGACGTCTTTAATGTACTCACAAGGCCTCGTTTGAACTGCGTGTTCTTTTCGTAGTCCAGTACATTTGGCGCACGTTTAATAATTTCGTGGGAGAATATTTATTACACACATTGCGCAACTTAGTTCAAGCGCTAGGTAGGCGGGCCCCTTAACAGTGTAAATTCGTTGTGGTTTTGAAATTTTCTGAAAGCTTAATTCAAACTGTGCCATTCATGTCATGTGCGAGATATACAGAATAACGTTCATCAATGTCATGCCCTGCGTAAAATACGTTATTTATCAAGAGAAAAAAGCCTGCTTCATTACTGTTTGTCACGAGTGGACAGTTACACATTATTCTGAGAATCATTTTTCACTCTAAATATCCTTGATCCTGCAGACANCGAAATATCCTTGATTCTGCAGACAGCTGTCCTTTGCCCTGCTGATAAAGCATAAATTATCTTACTTAAATTTTTATTGATCTTCAGGAGAAGAATTCCCTCAAAACCCACACTAGCATGAGGCGATAACAAAAAAACAACCATCAACACAATAACAGCAACCTTCCTGACAAAGAAACACAACATCACAATTACAACCACCACACAGACCACCACAACAAAACAAATACAACAAGAACCACTATAACAAACAATATTACCAGTACCACAATCTGCTCTCTAGATCTCGTTGTTAACAGCCGCACAAATCTCTTCACTCACTCACAATCAAAAATACCGCAACCAAAACAGCTTCCACAACCACAACAGCTACCACAACCACAACAGGCACCACAACCACAACTACCACTACCACAACTACTACAACCACAAAAACTCCTACCAAAACCACTCCCTCAATCACAGCCATCACAACATCCACAACCACCATACAAAAACCACCAAAACCACTACCACCACCAAAATCACAAACATTTAAATTACAACTACCAAAACACAACCCACAAACCACAACCCTCACCCAAATAACTACCACGAAAAACAACTACCACCAAAAACAACCACAACCACCACATCAAACATCACAACTCCACAACAACCAACTCAACTTCCTCAATAACCACCAGAACCACCATAACAACAACCACCACCGACACCACCATACCCATCACAGTAACCACCATAACAAACAACACCACTACTGCAACATTCACAACTACCACAATCATCACCACTACTGCCAGCTCTATTCCAACATATGTAATGATCGCTAATAGAAAATTTGAGAGTAATATTCTTTCCAGCCTTGGTTTCCCTTAATTTCCATCGGCTTACCGAATTTTTGACTGCGATCAAGAAGCTGACTATCCTATTCGTGGTATAAATACTTTTTTAATTGAACGAAATATTCTTATTTTATTTACAATTCTTTCTAAAATAAAATAATTTACCATGCAAATTGTCTTATTTGTTACATTAGCTGGGATTGAAATAGATCTGAAATAATTCTTGTAATGACGAGTAATCAATTAAATACAGAAGGTGAAAATCACACACTGTTATATTTTGTTATATTTGTTTCATATTCATTACTGACTAATAGTCATGGAATTACAGGAAAAATATTTTCCCTTTAATCTTATTTCAAGTGTAAAATTATTAATTGTCTTTTAGTAGGAAACACAGGTCAAGCAACCAAGCTGCTATGAGTCTTTCCATTGCCCGGCAAATTGTGTAACCAACCGAACAGACTGTAATGATAAATTTTAAATTTCCTCTGCCAGTCATTGACAACTACACTAAACATTCTGCAGTTATGCATGCTCAACCGTGAAACTCTTTGATCCGCCTGCAGACATACAGCTACAATCATTCGTAAGACGGGATATTGTTCCTCTTTGGCCTTAATAACAAAATAATTATACTACCAAAACTTACATATATTTACGATATGTCGTGCTTGTAATTATAACGCGAAACAAATTTAAATTGTTTGAGATTGAGACTCCACGCTGGCGAGTATAATTTATTTGCAAATACAATTTGGTGTCATTCCCATACCCCTCCTTTATAACTCGGGTTTTTATTGCACTTGCAGTTTCTGAGAGCGTAATGAAGGTAACTCTATCTCCACTTTTTCACGACTTTAGTTGAAATATACCTGTAAGTATAACTTGAAATGTTACAAATACATGTACTGTAATGTTTACAAAAATATTTGTAGCTCTGTATTTTTATATCACCCACTGGTTTCAAACCGTTTTCATGTAAAGAAAACATGTTTACATTGTTGGTACTGGATACAAGGCGAGGCCTTGTATGCATGCTTGGCACGTTTCTCTCCGCATTATTCTACGCAATGCAATCACGTTTCAGTTACTTCAGCCCCCACTTCGTCGCGACCACCGCTTCACGTTATTACTTCCAGTTTGATACGACTTAACTTTATATTCCAGAACTTCACCACGAAGACAATTTCACTACAAACGCTCATAATCAAATCAGGACCGAATCACAATATTTATTTAGTATGTGAATTTTTCTGTTTCGAGAGTCAACCTAAGTTCCACCTGAAGGTAAAACAAAAACCACGCAAATGTCGAATATTGCTATCTTCCATCGTGCACATTCATATTAAGTTATGACGAAATAAGGTAACACAGCTACAGCGAAGAAAATAATAATCCCGTGGATGGGTTCTTGCTATGGTTTCCTGCCACTTTTGTTTCACTTAAGGTTAATAAACATATAATGTAAGGCATTGGAGTTTATGTGATCCTAGTATTATTTCCCCACAATAAACATATAAAAATATTTTTTTAAGTGTTTTATTGGCAGTGGGATTACAGTTGCTCTCTAATAAATTAGATGAAAATAATTTTGCAAAAACATACAACTCAAATTTAGATAAGTAAACGTGTTCTTGCTTATGATATTAAGTTTATCAAGCGCAATTTTGAAATCATTCAGTTCGTAGTTGGAGTGAGGGCAGATTAAATATAAGTAGTATTCATTATATTATAACACGTTTTTGAGCTTCAGCAATAGTTGCATGTAACATGGGGTTGTATACAAATAATTTTTGAACTGATATGTGACAGTTTTGTTGAGGTGCAAAAAATTTCCTGTGTGCTATGTTTTAACCGAAATGTAAATTTGTGACTCTTCATTACAAAACATATCCGGGAAAACCTTGTAGGGGAACTACACGCAGTGTGGCATTTTCAAAGGCATGTTTAACATATGTTTTATCGTTGTTTGAATTTTGTTTCTAAAGACTTAGTATCTGCCATTCTGCCACAATTTTTTTTAGTTATCCTTAACTGCAAATCACTACTAATTTTGCGGCCTACTTCTCGATTCTAAAACTAAATACGTAGTTTAAAGAAAATTACTCAATGCAACTTCTGACACCAGTGTTACATTTTCTATAAGTCAGTGGGCTTAGCCAGGTTACTTAAGGGATGGAGGTCTTAATTCAATAAAATAGTTAGTAATAATTACCTTATTAATATATCTTCTAAATAAAATAATATAATATACAATAATGTAAACATGTTATCGACTTAATACATCGAAAATAAATGGCTATCACTCGCTACCAACAACTAACTTTTAAATAATCGTCCACCACCTCGCAGATATTAACACAATGAATCACATAAAAACAGTCTTTATAAACAATTTATAAGATATAAGGAATTATTATTAAAGTAATTTAATCGATCATTGACATTTCTAGTAATTATTTATAAGGAATTGTATATCTTTCGTGCATTCTTCCCAACATTGTTTCAGTTCAGATATCATCAGTCTTTACTGTCCTGAATGTTCTGGGGCACCCCGAGCGCTACCGTACACAGCCGCACTCTACTCGTCAGGTATAGTCCATTCACGGTTACTTCCAACTATTCTGAAGCCCTGCTATAGTTATACTTCCAGAATATTTCTCCGTCTCAAGCAAACAAAGCTTAATATACTCTATAAAATTACACAAAAGGGATAACGCACTGCATTCACTCACACTCAGTGGAATGCTATATCTCAAAATAACTGTTTCTTACTAGAAATGACCAACACACCTATTTTCTCTGTGTTTTAATTAATATTAACTACAATTAAATATTTTAATTTATAAGAAAAATATAAGGGAAAGTGCAATTTAACCAAGAATAACGTATGGTTTTATGTTAACAGAAGTGTAAAACGCTTATGGTACATAGAACATTTAGGAAATAATCAAACCCGTTATACAAGTGTGAAGAAACCACCGCGAATCGATTATAACTCTACCTCCACAGCACTATCGCTCTCTCTCTCCTCCCCGCTCTACACACACTCAACCTCTGCAGTCTCTGTCAACCCTCGTCCGTTGCGCGCTGGTCCTTTTCTTCGATGGCGCGATCTCCGTTGACCATTCGCCGCACTTCGCTAGATGGCTATAACAAGACTGCTGACCTTTCAGCTGTGGCGGTATTTATGGCGACAGACATGCTGCTCCACAACATTCTTCATATGTCGGGTTCCACTGAGTCAGGACATCACTGGAAAATTAGTTCAATAGCCCGCCGCCCACCGCCAACATCTCCAGAAGGGTTATGGGGGTATTTTGACGCCTGTATAGGCAGCTGTCAATTATCCCGCATACCAGGCTATGTAACGGCTGTCGGGCAGTGGTGACATCAATCCCCAAAGTAGAGAGACTGTCTGCACGTGCTTTGCGCCCAGCATGGGTCTCTGCGCGTAACAATATCATGACATTTTGTTGGGTTCTTTTATGTATGTGCGTCGAGAAATTTTCTGTGCAGGGCTTATGAAACACATTAGTTAATCCAGCCTACTCTAGTTGTTTGTGCAGCATATATTAAGTCTGCTGAGAGNGCAGGGCTTATGAAACACATTAGTTAATCCAGCCTACTCTAGTTGTTTGTGCAGCATATATTAAGTCTGCTGAGAGAGTCATTACAACTAGCATTGTGTCTTGTTGCCATTCGTTCCTGGTCTATGCCGAGCCTTCTCCTGGTTGGTGCGGGACTCAATTTCTCCTAGAAGTGCCGTGTCGTCTCTCAGGAGAGGCACTTTGATAGGAACAGTGATGATCGTGAACTGAGTACTAAGAACGTCCACATCAGATTCTTCTTCAGAGTGAGGTTATCAATGCCACTAGCTTTCGTCGCTTGTAAGCTGGGCCCGAACTTCAAGACACTANGCAGGGCTTATGAAACACATTAGTTAATCCAGCCTACTCTAGTTGTTTGTGCAGCATATATTAAGTCTGCTGAGAGTGTCATTACAACTAGCATTGTGCCTTGTTGCCATTCCTCCCTGGTCTATGCCGAGCCTTCTCCTGGTTGGTGCGGGATTCAACTTCTCCGAGAAGTGCCTTGTAGTCTCTCAGGAGAGGCACTTTGATAGGAACATTGAAGATCGTGAACTGAGCACTAAGAACGTCCACATCAGTTTCTTCTTCAGAGTGAGGTTATCAATGCCACTAGCTTTCGTCGCTTGTAAGCTGGGCCCGAACTTCAAGACACTACATTTCTGCTGTATTGTTTGCTTACTCCCCATGTTGTTACGTTTTCTTTGCAGAGTGACGTCCTCCTCTCCATGGCGTACACAGGTACGCCGCATCTACTTCATGTTTAGTTTGTTCCATTTCATCGTAGCTTGCGTAACTACCTTAATAAGAGAAGGTTTTAATTATTTTGTGGTAGAGTTCGATCGCGCTGAAACTTTACTGCAAGACTGGAGCTTTAAGATTCGCTGGCCTATTTTATAAAAAAAAATTAATCTAGAAGTTAATTTTTTCACGTCCGCGAGTGATGCAGAGTCTAAGCTTTAGTTGCACCAGCTTATGTTATATCTTTGTAGTACGTCAGGGAGATCATTTATACCGCATGTAAATTTTTAGTATGCTGCAAGTTCGTCATTTCAGTTCAGCAAAAGTACGAACTGTTCTCTAAGCGTGAGTCCATTTGTTATAGCAGTATTCAGTGCCTGAATCTTGGAATTATTCTGTGTAATTATTATTTGTCAGTTATCACAAATACTGAGTGCAAAATAATGTTGGCTCTTATCTCATCTAGAACAACGGAAACCACTGCTAGAGTACATAACTCGTTGTACGTAACTCGATAAATTGTACACACTTTCATTAAAATTGCTTCAGTAGAAATAAACGATTTTATTACTTCTTGGGAAATCAACATTTGGCAACATAACCAGTCCAATAATATTTTTCTGTAAACGTTTCCTTAAGTGTTGCATTTATAGTTTATGTTTTGGCACCTACATATAGTCACGGATAGGGAATTTGTATGAAATCATGTACGTATAATAGTGTCATAAGTAACCGGGGAAATAGTACATAATTTCATCCTTAGTGATCGTCTGTTTTAGCGGCAAGACACTTTCTGCCATGTGTGCGAGGATACACTCTAGAATGTGTGACATCCCCGACCAGCCCGCGAGTTTGTCAGCCTGATGGAAGTAAACACGTAGAGCCGCCCGTGTGTTGCGAATCGATAAATCTGCCTCGATACTATGAACGTACACCAGTAAATCTTACACCATCCTGGTATTAGCTTTCCACATAGCTACTACGTCAGGCTGGAAGGGGACGCTTTGAACACGTTTCCATACCTTCATAGTAACGCACTTTAACCATCATGTTTACTGTGGAGCGGGGGAGTGTTGGCGTGAAACAACAGGGAGAATAGAAGAGTACTCGTAACTATTTCACGTATATTTACAAACATTTAGAGTTATCATGTTACTTTTAATATATCAGCATTCACGAAAAAACTGTTTTATATATATATATATATTTTTTTTTTTAAATTTTAATAGTTTTGGTAGCACAAACACAGTTATATTTTGTCAATAATTTCCAACGCAGCAACAAAGATGAGTAATATACTGTGACGGTGTCACATACACAATTTTGCTTTACGTCCCTGTCGGCCGGCGATGTACGCTCCCCTCTCCGCCACCACGACGCCTGTCGTCACAACCAGTGAAGACGTGTTTTACTGGTGCCGTGGAAGTTTGAAATAAACACTGTGTTCCTGAAAATGGCTACGTCTGTGATGGTGATGAAATATCCTTTGTTGAATTTCGAGACCATGCCAGAGAATAGTTGTGCGGAAGAGATTTTCAGTATAAAAAGGGTTTCCAAACATACAACGGGCCATGGTTGGGGTAGCTTTGCACAGGACTAGAAGTCCTGATTTGTAATTTAAGTTTGGTATTTTCAGATTTTAAAAGTCACTTAGCTTTTGAGGGAATTGTAACATAACTATTTGTATTACTGGGTTTGGTTTTTCTATCACTTTTAACACTTTTAGTATTTATTCATTAAAAAAGATTTGCAAATTTTGGCCATATTATAGCCATAATAAGCACTTTAATGGGAATTAGAAATTGTATTTTTACAAACTTAAATATTGTATGAAATGCACTCGTGTTTTTATAGCGTAAATAATCACTCTATGGTATGCTTAAATTTACATTTGTTTTCTTTTTTAAGAAGTGGGTTACCGTCATAATAGAATTTATCACCACCCCAGAAGGGATAAAAAACAATAGAGGTTTCTACAATAATTCATTCAGGTTTGAAATGGTTGCTCCTAGCCCTAATTCCAAGATCGTGTTTTCTTTTCCCAAGGAGTGATGAAGGGGAACAGTGGTTATGATGCTTTGAGAGAGCGGGTGTTCTCTGGGTGCTGCTAATTGGGCCCAGGGGATAGCCAACGTCTTGGCGTATCGGTCACAATACTTACAAACTAAACTTTGTAATTAAATTTGTTAGACAGAATATTTGATTTCTCAGTATCAGAAACCATGTCACAAAAAGAAAGCCACTATAAAATTAGGACATTTATTGTGAACTATTAAAAATATTAATATATTTATTTCAGACACTATTAAATATGTAAAATCCTTAACTGGCATCGAATATCGCATTTTCTACCATATCAAAACTTACTCTTTCAACAAAAAATTCAGCGAAGGGAATGTATTAAAATCGCTCTTGATTTCATGTAGGCTTTTAGAAACAAAATTCCTCCAAGTATTTTTAAATATTTCTGAAGAGTCTGATTAAATCAAAATGTTGCTCAGTATGATTCATGAGTTGGTATGCAGTAAAGGCGGTAGAATAAAACATTTAAACATATATTTAATGCAACACTAACAAATTTATCTAAATTTTTTGATGTCTCGTACATTATCTATTCCATTTTTTTTTCATAGCTATAAAATTCCATGATATTCCCAGGTCTTCCATGTTTTACTAAACGTTAGCATGCCACATAAAAGAACCACCCGCAGTGTAGCCAGTGCAGATGAAATTCGCACTTTCGCTAATGTAAGCGGTGTGTGTCAACCTCGCCACCAATTACCGTTGTGCATATATTTACAAAATATATGACCCCACAAAAGCCAGAAGCTTATAGAACTTGTGGATAACTCTATTTGGACTAGGTTGAAACTTCTAGCACGTGATCAACCGACAATTTCAAAGATATTTAAACATGCTTGCCATGAAGGGACCTCTCCGATCTTCCCAATGTTGAGCTACTGCTTCAACGAAAGGTCTTGGCAAGGCGTATGAATAACTGAGTCCTGCGTTCTCACGTCTGACACGAGTGACAGAAGGAGAAAGTTTGTTTAAAATTGATACTGGCTCTGATGAAGGCTTTGAGTGAAGTGGAGATGCTTGTGTGGCTCATAACAGCGAGCTCTTGAGAGCCGATAATGGTGAAGGGAGGTGAATGTGGAGCAGCGGTGGAATGCCAGGGCGGGAGAGACAGGAGATCCCTGAGGAAACCCGCCAGCCAGCGGCATCCTCCGGCATTATTCCCACTTGCAAAAATACGGAAGTCTTTCCGCCGGGAATCGAACCCAGTTCGCCTTGGTGGGAGGTGAGCGCTCTGGTCGCTACGCCAACCGATGCCTCTGAAGGGTTTGAAATAGAGTTTGTCACCAGATAATGCGAGGTATGCTCCAGCAGTGAGGAGTGAGCAGCTATATTAACCCTCGGAGCTATGGCACATCTAGTTTTGTCTGCTCTCTCTCTCTCTCCTCGACACTGTAACATCAAGTCTGTCACTGCAGCAGGCAATACTTGTACTGTATACGAGAGAGCATACATTAATTGTTCGTAGTGTATGCATTTTGACGTGTGTGAATACACGCTCATATAGGTACATATGAGAAATTCATAAATTATGATGTTGCGAAATTTTAAAGCGTTCGAATAAATATATTGGAAAAATTAATATTTTGCAACATTCTACTCTCCGTATGAAACAAATTCCTGTATCGCACACTTTCAAATCTTGGAAATTCACGCACGGCTCTACGGATTAACGTATTCTTGTTACAGCGTGTAAAAGCCTTTCTCAGCACAACGTTTCTCATGTAAGTTTAACCAGGCCAGTGGGAAGCTGATTTTAGCAATAGAAACGACGTTGCCCAAACCCGGTGTCAGTGATCAGAGCAGAAATCACCTCTGCCAGACTAGGACCTAGGGCGCTGTGGTGCACCGCGAATATAGGCCAGCGTGACATCATATTTCCTAGCTAATGAAGGGTCCTAATGTTCAAAATTGTTGGAAAATTAATATGTAATTTTATAAAATATGCAATAGAAATTCAGTTTTGCGACCATTCTGAAATGGCTTTAAAGATAAGCATTGTGCACAAATCTTGATTCCGTTCTAATAAGCCCAACCTTCCGTTATTAACAAGAATCGTTTTCGCTTAGTCCTCCATTGTCACTGAGGAAAATTTCGAGTAATCATTCGATAAAGGATAGTATTTACCCCGTGGCGAGCGCACTGCACACACTACTGGAATATTGGAAGTGCATAGAAATACTGTAAGGAGATTACTCGAAGTGACTTAATGCTTGGTATAGAAAACTGGAGTGTCAAACTGGTATTTTCTTCCTATTTCACACTCATTTATGGCGTTAGCATGCGCGCACACTAAACACAGAGGTTATACGGCAGCTGAGTGAGGCCTGCTGTGATGCGCACTCTTAATTAATTTGCGACCCTTGAAACCCCAACCATCTCAGGCCAAAAATTAAGGCTACATACTCCACTTTAGTATAATGTATCAGCGCTAGAAAATATTAATTCATTTAAATGTGCAAAAATACGAATAATTATTGAGTAAAGAATGCCAAAAAAGAAAAATTATAGCTTTCTAAAATGCTTTTAATATCTTCCCGTATAGAAATATTACATCAAAATTCAATATTTTCTGAAAATATCTCTCTTTTTTATAAAAAAAGAGGCATTAAATTCAATTGATTTCTTCCTCAAAAAGAAACAAGGGTGTCCAACGCATGACTGACAACACATTGCAAAGTCCTGTTGCACTAAATATACACATATTTGTATGCACAATAGCTGTAAATTACAAGGAAGAAAAACGACGAGGAAGACTTGAATATAAGTAAAAGCCACAAAAGAGCAGTGTTTTGAGACAGTGTACAAATTAATTTTTTGCTGTCTGGTCGTACATAGCACAAGTAGCCATAGCCGCAAATAAGGTCAAGCGCTCGCTATTAAACAGGTACAAGGCAGCACACCCACCTACCGTGTCTCATGGCAGTATTTCAGTATCACAGACGTCCCATTTGCACAGTATTGGCTATTATAATGTCCGCTATTAACGTTGTTAGCACGTAAGAAAAGACCATTATTCCCCACGGGCCGTCAGCAAACAGACAAAAGTGTTTTTACTGCATGTGTTTGTGTAAACGTATTACTGCTAAAATTCACTTAGCAGTAAAGTTTTATCTACCTCAAAAAGAGATTGGGAAAATCTTCATGTCCAGCTGCTGTCAGGTTGGACTCCGCACAGCCGGATAAAATAATTTGTTATTTAAATGCTACATATTTTAGTTATCATTGTGTACAGTGGTTATTTTTTTATAATCTACTTATTCAGGACGTCTGTTATACAGTTCTACAACCAGTGACGGGGGAATAGTGGGCTATCTCAACAGCAAGCTGTGAAGTTGAACGATTTTATTTTTCAATGTTATTGATCAAATACCTGGAATTCACCGTCTCCGCAATGTGCCACTGCAACCTCTTTCTTTCCTGGCAAGACGTCTTTTCGCTGAGCTTCGCTCTCTGCAGTTTCTTCTACTGCGCTCTGCATTTTCTACAAAAGCCATTATTTCTGGCAGGACACTGGGGACTCCGGGGTTTCCTATTCTCTCAGAAACATACTTTCCAACACGGTGCCATTCATAATTTTCTGCTCGAAAACTTTTCTATTTTTCTCCATCTTGTCTTGCAGCCTGGATGCATATATAACCAAACGTCTAAATACATCATAACTTACGAATTCCCCTTTGCAAGAATAAAAGTAAGTTATTCATAATGTTTTAATATTTTAAAACAACATTCGCGTTCTGGAAAATCTTACTTGAATTGGCATATTTTAAGAAATATTTTTTTTAGTATTTTTTCTGTATAAATGAATTTCTCTGAACGAATAAAACACGCGCCTATCTATACGGAGAAACGGAGAAATTTGGGTGGATCGTAACATCAAGGTCTTGCTATACCATGGAGGTGAAGCGAGGTGAGTATTTAGAAGTGCAGGATTGCAAGGGTGGGGGAAACGGGAGATCCCCGAGAAAACCCGCAAAACAGCGGCATCGTCCAGCACGATTCCCATATGCCAAACTATTAGCACAAGAAATGAAACTTTAAGTTTAGGAGCCACTCTCGTTTACAAGAGATTTTTGGTAAAGGGACAAATTGCTATATTAAATTGGCGATAAATGTAAAATCAATAAAATCTGAGATTGGAATTAATTATTAGCTATCATTATCTATGCAATAAAACATTCCTCATTAAAAATTACTATTACTTAGATACATACATATGCATGTGTGTGCGTTTGAGTAAGTAAATATCCAAATATATATTATATTTAACGAAATTTTAGGTTTCTGTGTCAATGGTACAAGATACACAAATTACATAAACTTACAGACAACAATTGAGATAGTTTACAGGAAATTAATATGATTATGTGTGCTCATTATTGCTGCAAATATTAAAATAATGCACATACTATAATAATAACTTTAAACAATTTCAATATTTAGCTATCCGTACAGATTAAAAATAATAGAGTTCAAAGTTGGGGAAAACGGTATATCCCCAAGAAAACCCTCTGACCAACGGCATCGTCCGCCACGATCCCCACATACAAAGATCCGGGAGTGGCCCCAACGGGAATCGACCCCGGTTTACCTATGTGAGAGGCTAGGTGTCTAAACGCTACACCACCGCGGCCCCTCACTAGAAGTCGGGCGTCGCTAACGAATACTACAGCTGTATCGAGTTGGTGAACATTGATTAACAGGTTCGAAATTTTTAGCGAATACAAACACGTAGCTGCAAGATACGCATATAGGAAAACGATTTCATAAGTTTATCTTATCTCCCGGAAACTAAACTTCATTCGGCTCAAAAGAACTATCCAGAATAAAATATATTTAGTGGTGATGAGTTCCTGCCATCTTAGATTGATATATTTTTGCTATAATTTATATTTAAAAATGTAAGCAAAATTTTTGCAAAAACCACATAAATAATTCCCTCTCAGGGCTCATCAAATTCCAACATCTTCAATGTTCTTAGTAATTTCTGACTTGCGACTGCCTACAATAAATAAGTAATATTTTCTTGCCGGCGATTACAGTAACTACACTAGAAACAGTCGTAGAGAAATGACGATTTTATAAAATGTGCAGAGCTGTGCCCTATACTTTTTCGATCGCTGAAATAAAATACAAAATCTGTGACGAATATGGTGGCAAAAATTCTATAAATCCAACATTGCAGGGACTGATTCCCCTTTAGATATTGACGCTTTGTTATCTCAGAAAACGTCTCCCTTACTTTCGCAGGACCTGTTTTTGGCACTTAACTAATTTTGTAAATTTATAACTTACTTATTATTTATTTATAATACGAAAATAGTTTATGTTATTTAGTATGCCACATATTGTAATTTCTGTATAATATTTTATATGGAAAGTGATTTGAATGTGAATGCAAATTATTATAACCATCACAATGTCATACCTGCCAAATGTACATACTTAATTCGGATAAAAGTTAATATTCTCACAAAAGAACTGCATGCATATTTTAAATTTAACGTAATAATGAAATAATCAAAATTAATTTGTTGGTTTGTCTTGACTTTTGATATTAGAACTAATATGTTTATACTAGCTTGAATATCTGAATTGCCACAGGAATGATCAACTTTAATTTATAGCGCTTCATGTAGACCCTGCACGTTAATTTTCGAAGCTACAGGAAATATCAAACGGTTTCGTGTTTTCTGTTACAAATATATTTACATTTTTTATGCCATCAAATACTATATTTCTGTATTTTAATATTATTTCCCTACATTGTTCTGACTAGTTTACGAAAACACAACACCAGACCTGAATCCGTATTTATGTACTAGTGAAGGCACTTTTAATAAAAAAATATAATTTATGTAGAAGCTACCCATATATTTAGTAAGCCTACGTTTCTGTTTATATATATAAGTTATATGCAAGTAATTTTGACTAGGTACGTTAAAACATAGGTCAAATGAAACAGTGTGTAAGAAAAGTCTTAGGAAAAGGAATTATTAGAATATTTAATGATAGTCGTCGGTCAAAGAGATTCCAATATATAATTTGTGCCTGTAACAAAAATTATTTGTCCACAGAATCTTCTAAAATGACAAACGATTGAAAATTCTACGTCGTGAATTAAGTGCTCACAATAGCTACAAAAGAATTGTTTGATATCAGTTTAATGGTACAAGAATATGGCATATAACACTAAGAATAACTCCGCTTGTTTCAATTTATACTACAAATTCAGAAAAATGTTACATTAAATTATATACACGTCTGAGAATCGTTTAAGAAATTATTCAGATATGACGTTTGTCTTTAATTTTCATGCTGGAGAAGAAGTAGATTCTTATATTTGATGCTTAACTCTAAGTAATTAAGATTATATGTCACCTTTTCTGGACGATGAATAATGGCGGAAATGTAGAGTATGTCTAGTTGGCCAGAAAACGTTGCTAATATTAGATAGCTGTTATCAAGCTGCGATCAGAATCTTAATGATATATTGAAATTTATTGTTCCTTCGACAATTACGGTTCAATAGCAATCAAGTGATGGCTGTTTATGACATGGAAAGCTTATTATAGTAAGTGATTACCTATATTTAGAGTGAGATTTCTATGCATATGTGTGTTGGTGTGTGTGTGTGTGCGTGTGTGTGTGTTCGTAAAACGTGGGGACAAACTTCGGCTGTGTATTGAAGAAGAGAACATAAGGCTAAAATATAAGTGCCACTTTCTCGTCAAGTGATTATTAAGGGAGCTGTGCGCCCCTGAAAAATCCTTATTTAAGTTGCCTTACTGAGTAGTGTGGTTTGCCTACCAGGTTTATAATACACGTTCTGTATTGAATGTTCAAAATGAATTATCTCACAAACGGTTCACCTGAGAGTGTTCCGACAAGACGACGTGTTTTGTTGATTTAGACGTACTGAGTAACAGGTTGTCTTTAGAAATATCTTAGAACGTAATGTCAAAAAGTTTGATGCAAGCATAGGATGCCAGCAACATATTTACAAAACGAATGTATATGATATAACCGACCGCGTTCTTAGAAGTGTAAGATCTCCTATAAACAAAATACAATTCACCGATTTGTTCTTAATCACATGTGGTTTTTAATATTTTCAACAAAACGCATTTTAAAACTCAAATTTCGGGGGCACATAGCTCTCTTAAAGTCACTTCATTGTATAAGCTGTACATATATTGTCGTCTTATATTTTTTAGCTAGTAATTGCCTGCCGAAGATTGTCCTCATGTTTAAGAAACACGTGGTGTATATACGACGTGTTTAGGAAACATGTGTACTAACACGGGCACGTGATTCGTGACCGGGAAAGAGGAAGATTGGTATAGAACACTCATGGTCCATCTAAAAAAAAAAAAGGGCTGCAGAAGCCCCTAAAGTCGGCGAAAAGCATATTATGTGGGATATTATGCAAAGTACTTGCTTTAGACGAACACAAATTTGATTACGGAATATTTAACTAAGATCTTGGATAAAAGGAACGTATTGTAAGTCGTACACGCCCCAATCATGTTCATAATAGGGGTTAGCACCCTTTGATTGCATGAAACATTTACACAGTGAGGTTAACTTGATTGTGAATACCATCGAATGAGGCAGGACGTCGTTATTAGCAAAAACGTCCGACTAGTTGCTACTCTCTAGGACCCACCATTTCCGTGTAAAACGCAAATAAGGGCACAGTGGCAGCAATGACATGGCCTGGTGTGTAGGCCACACGTCCTTCGCCCGGTGGTGAATACATGTTGGTGGTATGATGCGCCATATTACACGTCACAGCCAGTATCCCTTTATCACCCTTCTAGTCAGTGTAGTTTCCCTTCCCGTCTGCCTGAGCGACGTGTTATTCCCAGCCTGTCACTGATTCGATTCACTAGGTACTGCAGACGTGAACATGAACGAGAACACAAATTCTGAATGACTGAGATGGTCTTGGTGTATGGTGAAGTGAGACACAACGGCAGGGCAGCAGCGCGTGTGTACGACGTCAGCCGAAGCACCGGACATTCGCATACCTTACACAGAGACCACGGGAAATAGGCACGTTTCAGAGTCGACGTGGACCTGATCGACCGAGAACCGCCCGCTCGCCGCAGTTTGAAGAGGTGGTCTTAGAGAATGCAGCGGAAAACAGTTCGACGAGCACCCGTGTGATAGCGCGGAGAATGGATGCATGGCATGGCATGGCACAGTATGGTGTGTCCTCCATGAACAGCTGCTGCAAATATGCCATGTGCGTAGGGTGCAAGAAAGAGGGCCAGCAGATTATGCCCCTCGGCTAGAATTTTGCCGGTGGTTCATGCAGAAGTGTAAAATAGATCCTGATTTCTTGGCGATTGTAATGTTTACAGACGAAGCCACGTTCACACAGGTAGGCTTTTGCAACATTAGAAATGTCCAAATGAAGGGCGACTCCAACCCACATGCAACTGTAACGAGAGGCTACCAGCACCACTTTGTCATCAGCATTTGGGCCGGCATAGTGGGGGGACAATGTAATTGGCCCATACGTACTGCTGAACCGTGCGTCAGAATTTCAATATTATGATTTTCTGCAGTTGAGATTGCCACAGTTACTAGAGGATGTTCCGCTCACCATCAGAGAACGGATGTGGCTGCAACA